>JADRCC010566868.1:0-20365 GCA_019843855.1 Hylomyscus alleni
TCTCCATTGTCTTGCCCAAAAGTGGTTTCCAGTTCTTGCATTACTCTCTAAGGCATTTCAGGTAGTGTATACATTTTCTCTTCTTCTTCAAGTTTAAACTTGACAGTCCTTTATGGTATGTGCATCTTCACTTTGGACCCTCTTCCAGCTTCTTGGTTGGTCCCTACTTCTCAGAACTCTGTTGCTGGGAGAATGTTCATTCACTGTGAAGGCATGTGGGAACAGTACAGGGGCTTCAAGGTAATACTGACTAATTTATATCTCCTTGCAGTTCTATAACCTCCTATTCCATGAAAAAAAATACAGATGCTCCTTAACATGTTGTAGGGCAACATTTGCCAAAGACTATTGTAAGTTGAAAACTGAGAGTAAAAAAAAATGCAACGAATGTCCATTATCTGTAGATTGTGCTGGTTCAGCAGTACAGTTCTTGAACACTATCAGTTGTTTACTCCTGTTCATATTACTGATTGGGAACAATGGCTTACTGCTGTGACAGAGTACTGAGAAAATATTATACTGTGTATTGGTAGCCCAAGAAAATACCAAAATTCAAAATGTGAAATGTAGTTTCTATGGAACATATCACCATTTTTATCATACGAATATTGAAGCATCCTAAAATGAGTGTGTTCAGTACTTAATTGCTCACTGGATGGCATGGAAATGACCTGCCATCATCATCTCTCTTTAAATGTCATTAGCATCCACCAGTTGGTACGTCAGAATCTTATAACTATATAGTGAGCCATAACTCATAGCAATCACTCAAAAGTCTTCCTCCAGTCTGTTCCTAAAACCCACTTTCACCCTGTAAAGCTGTCTTTGATTCTTGCTTTTCTTTATTCATTCATTTAAACCATTGATTGTCACAATGGATTTTGGGCTGGCATTGGCTATTCGACTCATATTCAGTATTAATCCTCTCTTAATATAGTCCTATAAACCTCAACAGAGAACCAAGCATTCAAGACAGTCTAACCTCTGCTTTTACTATCATTGAGCACAAGTAATTACTAAAATTCTGAATAATTCTTCTACAATATGGCTATAGTCAGCAACCTCGCAGTTAAATTTAATATCTTAAGAGCAACTTTAAAATGTTTGGATTATAACAAATCTCCCCTCTCTCTGTCTCTCTTGTTCTCTTGCTCTCACTCTCTCCTGTGTGTATATGTACATTTAAATAAGAATAATGAAAATTATAAAGTCAGTTGTAGCATTAATAATGAAAGCATCTTGCTAGACAAATTCCAGCTTCATTATTAGGTTTAATTATCAAATGAGAGGACAAATATAATACAGTACATGTTCCCAATCTTGACTTCATTAATGCATCACATACAGCACTTAACAGAAAGATAGCCTATTGGGGTATCTAAATGGAATTAGAGGTGAGAAATTGCAGGGGCAGAGAGCTCACTGGCTACATGAAGAGGGCAGGGAGCAGCAGTGATGCTCTTTGGAAGGACAGCAACATAGACCCTATCTCACTCAGCATCTTCTAATGATGTGGAAGGGGAAACACACAATGTATTAATTAAATTTGACAAGGTTGCTGAAGTGCTTAGTAGAGTGAACCTGGAGGGTTTAAAAATACAGTGAGGAAATAGAAAAGAAAAAAATAGTTGGTTAAAACTGCAAATAGTGCATTCTAGGAGAAATAAGCCACGAGAAACACTGCCAGAGATCTCAAAATCAGAACTAGGACACATTTAGGGAAATAGAGATGGAAAGGCCACACGTGTTTTCTTTTCCCAAAGGGAGCATGGAGCAATACTACTTATGCTTTCCCTAAGGCCAGAAGCTGTAGCAGTGAAAATGCTTCAGCAAGAGCATGTATTTCCACTGGGGTAAATGTCTCTGGAGTCTCAGTTTGTATGGACCTACTTACACAGCTCTGTGTCTTGGCTACATACTTCATTCTTTATAACCCAGTAGACAGTTAATTCATCATTTGGCATCCTTCCCCATCACTGCTTCCTCTTATTTGTTTTTGTGAGAATGCAGCTGCTTCAGTTTTCTTCATCTATAGCCAGGGAGGAGTGTCTATCAAACTGTCAGACTGCTTTTCTATAAAGGTTTATTTCTAATACATACCAAATATGTAATATAATGTATATTGTTGTGTACACACACACACATACACACACACACACACACACACACACACACATACACACACACAATGTATGTGCCTCCAAGTTATCTTCTTGTTGAAGTAACTAATCTGTTCTACTTTACCTGATGGTGTTTAGTTTCCTGGGTTCTCACCTGACATTTAAAACTTGACTATTCCAGTAATATTATAGTTGACTTTGATTTACATCTTTTCAATTGTATACCAATTAGGAAATGTGGCATGCCCTTCCCTGTTCTCTTTCACGATTCTATACCTTTCTCTCCCAGTTCCTATCAACTATTGTTTAGCCTATTGGTTAAATCACACAAAACAAAGTCAATTATATGGGTTCCAGTATTGTTTATTTGTTTCCAGACATGTAGTCAAGATTTTAGTAACAAAGGTTTTTCTCAATCTGCTGATGAGGTTCTTTACAAGATAAACATGAGACAGTAGCCCTCAAAGTCTAGTATATACCTTGTGGCTGTTATTGGTGAAATACAATTATTGAATAAGGTCAGGGTCCTGCAGACATTACCAGTTGCCTACTGGTGAGAATGATTCCCACCCTTGTAATTATAATTACATGGTTCTATCTTCATCAACCCCCAAAGGAAGGTCAGAGCAGGTGCTTATTTCAGACCTCAAGCAACTGAAATATGCCTTTGTGCATCAACAAATGTCTATTGTTTTATATATACACATATATAATATTTATATTCTATAGTTAATATAGAATATAAATTAATATGTGTAAGTATATTAAATATAGACTATAAATATATGTATAAGTATATACTCATTTATATTTATGTATATTTCACCTTTGATTCTGTTCTTTGACTTCCAAATATGAACCAAGGTAATACTGAGCCATATGTCAAGTTTTTTCATATGTTCTTTGCATTCTAGGTCTTCCTAAAATTCTGCTTGTACATGGGAAAGAATACATGTTTTAGATGTTTTATATGAAAACAGAATGAATTATGAAATCTATGTTTGGATTATTGACATAGTGCCCATTTCTTAATTTTTTTCAGGGCAAGGAGCCTAGAGACCTTGTACAATACAGGTGAGTGGTCTTGATTGGCTCATACCTCTGGACTTTAAATTTTTATTTTGACACAGAACATTACTATGTTGCTCAAAATTACAGCCTTCTTCTCCACCCTCCCAAGTATCTGCAATTACAGTCATACACCGCCTGAACACAAATTCTGAAATGGCTGGCCTAGCTTTCAGCAATCCATGTAGTTTATCTAAGACTGCATATTCATCACTTAATGGGCACAATAATTACTGACACATAAAATGTTGAAGACTTTATGGATCAAGAAGTTAAAGCTTATTGGTGTAAGAAGACTCTTAGTAAGAGTCATTAAAATGCAGCAATCTGTCACTCACTGCCTCAGATCCCCCTTCAGCATATTTACAAAAGGTAGATAATGTTCATAATATATTGATGTTATTTGATGTCTCCTTGAGAGAGTTTGGGTCAGAATTTAATAACCATGAAGGCAGAAGCATTTATCTAATATAAAGCTGTCATGCAACAATCACAAATGATCAGTTGCCTGTGCTGGTCCAAGATTCTGTAACCATGTACCTGGTACTTTCTTCTTCAGTTTGATTCCAAGAAAACAAATATGTCCCCAATTAGCTAAGAACATTAAAAATAAATTCAATTGTTCTTCTGCAAAAACCTATAATATAATACTTTCACATTCATATCAACATCGATGACCAGAATGGTTCTCTTGTCTTTCAGGGCTGAGGTTGGTGAGCTTTGCTCCTAGAGGAGCAGTTAGTAAATATAGGCTTTGCAGGCCAAATGGTTTTTATTTCAAGTATTTGTGTATGGAATCACCGTGAAAAGGTGAACATGAGTGTGTTTCATCTCAAGGAGTCAAGGGGCAGGTTTGTTTGGGCAGTCCGTGGACACCATTGTGAGACTCATTCTGAAGTTACATTATTCTTCACATACTGAAACTATTCAGAATCAATCTAGGAAGTGATGGGTCATCTCTCCCTACACTAGATTCTGGAAGGAAAAACTTTGCAAAGAGCCCTATGTGCTTGGAAAATTGTGTAAATGGTTTAGGTCATAAAGGTGGATGAGCAGATGAAACATCTAAAGCCACAAGAAACCTGTAGTGAGTGTTAGGTTTATGGGGATCTGTCTAGGGTCCTGTAGACACTCTGAGGCTAAACTTGGGGTAGGGGCTCATCACTCTGAGACTCTTCTTCAAGCCATCTTCATCCTTTCTTATCAGTAGAGAATGCTTAAGACAGTTTAAGAAGGCTATAACAAAGCAATGGGAGTGAGTAAATGTCTGGAGAATAAGACCTGTAAAGAGTGCTTCCAGTAGTTACAGTGCAGTCTTGAAAGAATGTAAGGTATTATATAGACTTAATGCCCTCTGAGACCATTTATCTCAGTGGTCCCCTCCCCATGCCCTCTTGTCTTTTTTTCATTTCCAATTTGTCTCCTGAAAAATAATTGAATGAACTTAATGAGAAAGGAGCAGTGCAAGGTGCCGTAAAAACAGAGTTTGACTCCTTAGAAACATCATTACATACCAGCAATCCCCACAGGAAACAAAATCTATTCTCTAACTGAAGAAATTGGGTCCTATAGGCATCATACAATGTGTTCAAAGTCACTCAACTATCTGATGACTAAGATGGACCCAGATGTTGAGACTCTGTTCTAAATGCAATGGTGTCTAGGTTAATAGCTTGGGACCCTTAAAATATCTTTTGAATTGTGTTTATAGTTTTTAATGC
The DNA here is from genome assembly GCA_019843855.1 of Hylomyscus alleni. Classification (NCBI taxonomy): domain Eukaryota; kingdom Metazoa; phylum Chordata; class Mammalia; order Rodentia; family Muridae; genus Hylomyscus; species Hylomyscus alleni. The sequence continues at coordinate 4,910 of JADRCC010566868.1, forward strand.
TCTATGTCTTTAATGCCTCTCTTTATTCTTTCATCTTTTCTGTGAGTCAGGTGGACTTATAATCTAAATTTTAGTCAATGTTTAAATATTAACACACATTATTCATTTTTCTCTCAAAATTAACTTTATTCAAATTGAAGAAATATTTCTTTTTATTAGATATTTTCTATATTTACATTTCAAATGACATCCTCTTTCAAATGATATCCAAAAAACCCCCTATTCCCTCCTCCCCCCTGCTCACCAACCTACCCTTTCCCACTTCATAAATATTTCTTTAAATTGTATTTAGCATCAAGACCTGTTGGTTTTAAAAGACTCATCAATATTTCTAAGGCTGAAATGTTTATTCTAACAATTCTAATTTTTACTTTGGGTTTTTAAAACAAGTTTTAGAGAACTGAGAGAAAGGAAGAAATAAGTTATTTACAGAAGATATCTACATATATATTAATGTACAAATCTGGTAACAAAAAAGACTTCAGAAAATGTTGGCATTTCAAAAGCAGTCCTCAAGGCCTTTGTGTTCTCAGATTCTATCAATGCTTCAAGACTCTTCTTCAGTTTTGATCTTGGGAGCCACATAGTACTTTAACTGATCTATTTAAGTTTTGAAGTGACTTCAGCAATTTTATACTTCATAGCAAGGGGTTCCCCTGCAGATGTACTAAATGCTGTTGTAGAGGTCAGAGTGGAGTATCTTTTGTGAAGGAAAAGCTGGTTGAACTTGCTCCTTCATCCCTATGGTAACTTTATCACCATTCCTTGTTTGAAAAAATGTAATGTTCTTATTTTCAAATTCTCTATTTGCAGAAAACTTTACTTAACTTTTACAGAATATCTCTAATATGATTAAAGTCTCAGCATGTATGGGAAGATTCACCAGAAGTCATCCTTACGAGGTAGCTGTACTCTTGTTCTGGGATGTCAAGATGTTCAACACCTAAATACAATGACTTTATTTTATACTTTGCAACTTTCTCTTATCTTAGTGTGTCAAATACTAGCCTAAGGAATGCCTTTGTCTTCATCTCTTAGTACAATATATACTTCCCATAGCATTTTAGTATTTTGGACATTCTGGTGAGGAACATAGTCATGGTCAGTCTTCTGTAGACATGATACCTGTCAGAGCCTTTTTATCAGTTGTACCAAGGAGACAAGCATGTCCATGTTGTATAGATCCACACTCTCTAAGGTCCTGTCCCAGCAGAGTTCACAGATGAAATCATTGAGGTGGAGGAGACTGTTGAGTACCTTCAGTAACTTCTTTAAGATGAGCCACAATTTAGACAAGGTGGCAGAGTCATAATAATGGAGTAGAAATGGGAACATGGAGCAAAGTCTGGAAAGGACTCCCAGGCTATAAAGCAAAAGAATCTAAACAGAGGACTACCATATCTCTCTGTCTGCAACCACTTAAACCTACTATCACTGAAAGGCATTTTTTCAAGTCTCTGAACTTCCATCTTCATCATGGAATCTTGTTATCTTACCTTTGTATAGGAAGCAGAAGCTCTAAGATATATAAGCCTACAATATGGAAGTAAAAAGAGTCATGGAAATGAAGGCTGTTGTAGATTTTACAGAAAATGCACACTCTCTGAAATGCAGTTACTGCCTGTTCAGGAGTGAAAATATGAAAACTGAGAGGACGAGAATTTATTTTAGATAGATCCTTCCTTTCCTGACTCTCTTTATACCTGATTCTGTTACTACCACAGAGACTACATGAGGACTATTCTTACTCTTGGTCAGCATTGTTCCTTATTGCAGAGACAACGGGACAGTCTATAAAAGCAATTTTAGCTTTAGCATTTCTTCTATGACAGAAGTCAATTGTAGGTGTATATGATGAGCATCAAGTACATTACTGGACTATTTGGAGTACATTCCAGGCACATAACTGATCTGAAAGTAACTGGCATCAGAAGGTAATCACTACATATTAGACATTGTTTCAAGTGTTTCACATGATCAACAAGTTCATGTTCACATAACCTCTATACTTTAAGATCATTTTATTTCCTCACAATCAAGGACACACAGATATAAGTAATGAAGTTTGGTAAGTTGCCAGCATTACATGTTTTGGGAATTTTGAGCAAAAGTTTGAAGGTAGGCATTCTGATTATAAATCTTGGCTTGAAATTGTTTTTAATTGAGATTTAATTAATCTTCAGCAAACTGTACATCTCTGAAACACACAGCATGGTTAAGTTTGGTACATGCACATAACTGTGAAGCAAATAGCACATGAAAGATGTCCATGTACTCTAGGCCCCACCTCTACTCTCCTGTTACTCTTCATATGCATGGCTCCACTCCAAGTCAGCCCAGTCACAGACAATGACCAATCTGCTTTCTGACTCTAGTAAACCATTCACACATTCTAGAATATCATCCACAAGATGTTCAACCAACAGGACCTCTTCTATCTTGCTTTTCTCACTTAGCAAAATTACTTTTGGATTCATTTACTATCTCACATAAATAGTTGTTGCATTTACTTCTGAAGAGATTCAATATTTCAAATGGATACAATCACAGTTTGTTTAACCAATCATCTGTTGATGTTCATGTCAATATTTCTAGTTAGGGGCTATTATAAATGAAGCCTCTACTAATAGTAGCTATAATTATTTATGTTAATATCTGATTTTCTACTTTTAGTAACAAAATCACCTTAATGTGATTTTCCCTGTTGGGAAAGTAGATTTAATGAGCTTTAAAAGAGGTTAAAGCTAGTGGCTATCTGTGAAATTTCTTGTTTAAAATTACAGAATTTATAGAAGACACCATAGTTACATTGCTTTACTTCTTTCCTGGAGGAACAGGAGAAGAAAAGGAGCCCCTTGTATCTCCTGTGCTCACATATGGAAACTTTTGCATAGTAAGGGAGGAGGTAATTGGATAAAGCAGCCAAGTTACTGGAATTTTCTTTACTGGAAAGCAAAGCACAGCCTACTTGTCAAGATTATCAACCTGCTCTGTTTCTCATGTAGTTATTGGTGACAAATGGCTGGTCCCAGCTACTTTACCTGCCAAAAGTTAACCTGCAAGTCCTTCCCTGCGACTTAGGCAGGAAATGAGATTCAGGATGTTCCCAGGGTTAGGAGCCAATTAATCTGATTTACATCCATTGCATTTCAGGGAAGTAAAATTTCATCTGCTGCTTCTAAGCATTTATCTGGGGTGGAGGCCCATTGCTTTAAGTGAAATCCATCAGTCATGCTGTTTATAGGAAGAGCACAGAGTACCTAACAAGGATGGGAAGCCAACAGAAGGTCTCAGAAATCACTGATAACACCAAGATGGGAGAATGAATTAGACAGAAGTGCAGATGTGTGAATAAAGGATGGAGTCCTGCCCAGCAGAGAACACATACTTGATAAGTTTCTAAGACACAGTGATAAAGTAAAATGTCCAGATGGCAGGAAGAGACAAGGAGTTGCCTCCCAAAGCAGGGAATGAAATATTCTTGGAGATAGAAAAGAAAAATTAGAGCTTGGATCTTCTGGAAGGTGATCTTTTTCTTTGAGTTGTCCTTTCCTGTTGGATTTATATATGCTGATATGACACAAATAATATGAAAGCAATGTGTAGAGGGCAGGACAGAAAACTGACTGTGCCTATAAACCTGTATCTCAGAAGAAGCAAGAAACAGAAGCCAAAAGAAAATTTGGCTGTGGGGAGTTGGTTTTGTCTTCCTAGGATGGGACTGAAGACTTCTACTGTGACAATTGTCCTGTTCAGTAGGCAGTGATTTATTTGGGACTTGCCACGTCTTCCAGCATTTCTCATATAAACATATTTCCAAATTCATAACATGGCTATTTCATACTGCAGAGTTGCCTTGCTTAGGATACCACTAACCACTGCTTATGATTATGACTTTAGATGTTAGAGTAGTATGGGGGAAACTTCTGGGAAAGTTGTCAAGTATGTGACAAACCACTAAGATTAAGATATTTCATGAAAGATATTGTTGTGAGTGAATGTGGCACTGCAAGCTGTAAAGGGACAAGAATGTGAGCTGTGGCTGCCCAAAATGATTTTCATATCCTGACTGACCTCAGCTGACCTTCCACATAGCCCTACAACTATAATTTCAATCTTCATATTAGCAAACCATAACAGATAACATATATGAGAACTCATTGTTCTGTAAACAGAATCAATGTGTAGAATAGTATGAGTTACAAGTCTAGTAGGAAGGCAGAGTTTGATCAAATGAAGAGGTTTTGGTGAAAACACTCCCTACATAGGTTAGAACTCAGAAACCAAAAGCATAATGGGAGGGCACCTAAGGATGTAGTACAGGTATTTGGAAAGCTAAAGTCTAGCTATGGAGAGAACCAGCATCTTCTACGACCACCTAGATTCGAAAACAACAGAGATAGCTGTCATTCTCTTTCCCCCTGCCTGCCCTCTTAGTCTCTCATCTTCCCAAGCTCTCTTGCTGGCCAAACCTGCTTCACCCTCAAACCCATGTACATCTTCCCATTCCAAATATTGTTGAGTACAGAGATGAATTTGAGAGAACCACAAAAGTTAGTGAAGAACTGTCAGGTGGTAGCCAGAGGCATAGCATGCAGCAATACCTGCTGGGCACATCATATAGAGAAAGATGTGTATTAGTTACTTATGGTTGCTGTTATAAAATACCACTTCCAAAGGCAATGTTATAGAAGGAAGAGATTATTTAGAATTCTGAATCTAGATTAGAAAATGCAAAACAAGGGTGGCAGAGGGTTCAGAGCAGGAAGCGCAGAGATTATATCTGAAAACAGAGGAAGCCAGTAAGGCAAACTGGAAGCTGAGTGAAGCTGTAAACTGACCAAGCCTACTCCAAGTGACATAATTAATTTAGTAAGGTTCCAAATAACTATAATGTTTGTCACGTCTCCAAGGAGTACTACTACTAAGTGACATCGAACTGCTTAAACACAAGAGCCTATTAGGCGCAGGGCATTCTCATCCCAACAGCCATATTCTAGGCATGTATGATAGTGCTTGGCTGAGGTCAGAAGCCCTCTAGAAGTGGATATGAACTGCGGATGGAAACAGGAGGTGAGGAGGCCTTTTCATAGACATCGATGACATTCATCACATTGCCATGAATTGTGTGTCTTTTTCGAATTCTGAAGGCAATGGCAGATGTTTTCAAAAGAAGGGAAAATACCAGGGAGGGGCACACAAAAAGAAAGAATCTCTTTAATCTTTTACCCCACTCATGTCAGGCAGAGGAGAAACAGAGCAGCTCAGTTCCTGTTGGTAAGTTGCCATGGAGATGGCTCCCACGTGATCTCCAGTCATGACTCACCACTGCAGGAGCCTCCAAACTTAATTATTTATTAATAGGCTTTTACCAGGGCAGCCTCCAGAGGTGGAACATCTTGTTTCCATGGCAGGGACAGCGGTGAGAAACGGAGGGGGAAAAAGTATGCAATTACAAAGAATTAATTAGAACCTCTGTAAACGCACTGATGAACATGCTTTAGGATAAACTGTGTTGGGATCTGAGGGCACTTAGGTGTCTGGGGAGAAAAGAGAATGAACAGCAGGCCTCCGATAATCAGTTTTCCTATGGCACCTGAAGAGCCTCTCGCATGATTCTGTCTGTGGACTAGTTGCACGAGGTGGACCACTAAGCTGTGAATTCTAGGAATAAGAGCTACCTAACTCAAATAAAACTAAACGCAAACCCACAGATAGACAATACATGATGTTTCCGTGTTTGTACAGTTTGTCAAGCATAGCATGATCAGATGGCCTTGAAAAACCAGTTCATAGTGATGTGCTTAGACTGCATATGATTTAAAAGATAACATAATAGAGGAACATACTGTTGGGCAATGTCGTTCTTTGAGTACCTAATCACCAGTACAATGACATATGAGTTTTTTCCTTCATGTTTAAGTCATAGGAATGGATAAATACCAGTAAAAGCAGTGCTATATTTTAAATATAAACTTAAAAGTTGAAATACCTCCCACCTGCTTGTATCCTGGTGGCTTCCTCCTTAGCTGATGGGGCTAATTTGAATAATTGTGTTGAAGCCTTTAAGTGAGAGGAGTTCAGGAGTAAGCATTAGGTATGTGGAGATGAGCCTCTGTAGGTTGCAGCCTGGCTCTCTACTTCTTGATCTGCAGTAAAATGAGGAGTCTCCACAGAACATTCTCATCTCCTAACACCTCATGAATTCCTCACTGGGACGGGCTGACACTCTTGGAAAGTATGAGCTAGCATAAGCTTTTCTTCATCTGTTTCTCTCTGGTGTTTTGATCATGGTGATGCAAAAGTAAGCAACAATAACAAATAGGAAAGTGGTTTATGACATTGTTAACTTATTGGTTCATCCAGTTTTTCATCCTGCCAAATACAGAACAATTTAGTCACATCTTCATACCTATGTCATACACACATATGGATGATACTAATTTAAATATCTCACAGTGATTGACCCAAGGATGTTTCGATCTAGTGAGAAATGTGACACATGTATATGGGTCATTATGTTTATAGCATATGGTTATTAATTTTAGGAGCTGAATATGTAAAAGGCTGTAAAAATAGATAAACAAGTCACAACTATGTCGCAGACAGGGTAGGGACACTTTTGGACAGAGATTGAACTAGTTGTCACTACTATTTCTTCTGTTGTCACTGTCCCTAGAGAGACATGAACACATGTCTATTCATCTCAGATAAGGAACCAACAACAGACCAGTGAAATGATCCCATTTATATATACCTTAGTGAACCAGTGAGTTTAATAGGGTTCTTTACAAAAGTGTAGGTCAGAGGTTATTTTCAGGAGCATGGATTACTCAAAAGCAGCAGTATTTCCAAAAGCCAAGCCCAGAGTGGAGGACACCTCATAGAAGCAACTCACCTGACATGACTTATGGACGACTCAACAGTTCAGAGAGTCTCCTTAGCATTGTTACTGCCTATATGACACTAGGGATGGTTTATCTGAATCTTGTAAACCTCAAGAGCTTCCTGGGACTTTTGAGTGTTGCATTCTTCCTGAACCTTGTATATTATATTTACCTCTCTCTCTCTCTCTCTCTCTCTCTCTCTCTCTCTCTCTCTCTCTCATTGTATTGATTCTTTGTGAATTTCACATCATGCACCCCAATCCCACTCATCTCCCTGTCCCTCCATAGTTGCCCTCTACCCTTGCAAGCTCTCCTTACACACAAAAAAGAAAAAAACATAAATATAAAATCAAAACCAAACAATAACAATATGATATCCCCTGAGCCTTAGACAGAGTGGTATAAACAGCCTTCTTAGGGATGAGCACCCAACATTTTTTTATTTTCAGGATCTTGGGCAGCCATGAGTCTTGGCATTCACTGAAATCCATGATGAAGAGGGGTTTTTCTGATTTAGATAGTAAGAAGAATTAAAGCTAGGGGCATATATATATAAATATGTAGAAGGAATTTTGTCACCATACTAATTGAGTTAATTAGCAGTACTAATTTCCCCTTTAGGATCTAAGATTTCCTCAGCCATGACTTTGTAATCAGGATTATAATACTAGGCATGAGTTACTTTTTTGTGAAGAAGGCTCCAGATCCAGAGAGCTTATTCCCATAACAGTTGTGCCATGATTTTAACAGTGAACACATTTTTTAAGATCTATTTATTATGTATACAGTGTTCTGTCTATACAGCCAGAAGAGGGCACAAGATCTCATTAGAGATAGTTGTTAGCCACCATATGATTTTTAGGAATTGAACCCAGGACCTCTGGAAGAGCAATCAGTGCTCTTAACCTCTGAGACGTCTCTCCAGGCCATCAACACATTTTTACAAGAGTATTATAGTTGGTAGGGTCCCCAGGTGGGTAGGATCATTAATACTTTTTTACTCCATCACTTTTCACAGGACTCTGATTTTCTTATAGCTAGGTATTAAAAGGAAGCTTCCAACTCATATCTAGATCATGCTGTTTATATCTTGCACACATTTGTTCTCTCATACCTATACATATATGTGTAAAAATACATGTATTTATACACAGGCTGAAATTGAAACTTCCAAACCATTCAAGTTAAAACATAATTGCTTATCAGCCCAGCTTATTATATAATTATGCTAAGACTGACCAAACCAAGCCAAACCAAACTTAGAGCTACTGGTGTATTTTAAAGAGATAATACTTCGTAGGTATCAAAAAGAAACCCAATTTATTATCTCTTCATTGTTTACTTTATATCAATATTTACATATATTAACTAATGCCAAACCACTATGGGGATAAATGTAATTATCCATATGTTTCATCAATAAGAAATTTGAACATGGAAACATCAATTAACAGATCCAGTGTCTCAGAGGAGCTTTAAAAAGCTAAGGAAAAAAAGAAATGAATTGTCCTTAACCACAAAGTCAATATTTATTGGACTGGACACTAATTCAATTTTGCCTCAATTCCCTAGTTTCATAGTTAGGAAAATGAAGACCGAGATATTTAAGCAAACCCTATATGCATTCCTGATCAAAAGATCTTTGTGAATCAGGAAGAGTTTGATCAAGAGCCTTATTTAAAATTAATAGCTATCACCATAATTAACATTATGCCTTTAAAATAATTCTCATTGAAGTCAGAGATGTTAGGAAGACTCCTGCACTTTCAGTCATTGTTTAGCAGTGATCTGAGAGTTGGGTGATACAAATGAGGTCGTAAAAATTAAGATAGTGTTTTAAGAAGCAGTGGGGAGGAGCAAGAGTTCATGACAATTTCTCAGTAGAATCAGATATATTGAAGAGCAAGTCCTAACAAAGTCAAATATGAGTATTAGGATTGTGCATTTATTTCAAATTCTGAAGGCAATGCAGTGCTAAGGACATGAGGTATTTGCAACAGAGAAAATCATTTTTAAAAAGGAGGATAAAGTTAGAGAATTCAAAATTCTTGATTCCAAGACTGATTGTATACAGCTTTAATAAATGCATATATTAAGATAAACATAGGTTCAAACAACAGAATTGAGAGCTTAAAACAATCAATTTATTATTTTCCTTGTTTCCCCCTGTAATCAAAGACAAGATGGTGTAGGAAAAAATGGGATGTTTTATTGTTAAAGACACTAAAATTACTGGGAATTCACAGTTCTACTATTAGTAGTAGTAGTAGCAGTAGCAGCAACAGCAGCAGCAGAAGTAAAAAAAAATAATAATAGAGGATGAGTGTGAGGGATCTAGTAGCTTGGGGCAGAATGGTTGAAGAGGATGTGCAGGGCTCTGGATTCAATTCTAACTTGGGTGTTTACCTCATATGTAGAAAACATCCAGTAAAACATAGACCCAACTGTAAATTACAAATCTATAGAACCACTGCAAGAAATATGTATGTCCCTTTCCTTCCTTTCTTTCATTTATCAAGTATTATTTGAGATGGAATCTATTAGCCTCTTGATGCTAAGACTACAGGCCTGAGTTGCCACACCTCCCTCTAAAGAGATAAATCTCATGACCTTGGATTAGGCAAGTCCTTCTTAGTGAAGTCACCAAAAGTCAAGGCACACAAAGAACAAAGACTTGAACTTCATACAAATTACAAAACTGAATAGTAAATGATTCTTTCAAGAAAATGAAAACAATAATAGCAAATAAACAGAAATATCAGCAAATAATCTCTATAATGAGGAATTGAGATCTAGAGTGTACAACAGACTCTTACAACACTAAACCAAAAAAGGATAACAGTTCCTGTTTTCTCCAGAAAATGAACAAAAGTAGTCAGGAGTCTCATGAACATATCTGCAACATAATTAACTGATGGCAATCAAAAAATATAAACTTCAATTAGACACCATCTTGATCCCAATAAGAGAGGAATAAAAGGAAGCTAGGACATTTCTGTGTTGCAAGTAGAATTGAAAATGATGGTGTCTCTTTGAAAAACATTTTACTCCTCCTTAGAAAGCCAAATGTGTGTGTGAAATCTTATAATCTATCAGTTTTCCATATATACACATATATATATACACATATACATATATGGAGAAAGACAGATACAGAGACAGAGAGACAAGAGAGATGGAGAGACACATATAATTTATAAAAAGTGAAAACACAAAATTTCCACATAAATATTTCAGAAACATTACTAGTAATTAATAGTCAAATAATGGAGACAGACCACATTTCTATTGTTTGATGGATGGGCACATCAATGCCTGTGACCACAATGTAGTGATATTTAGCAATCAAAGAAATGAAGTGCTGATGCATGTATCACATAAATGAGACTTGGAAACTTTCTGCTAAGTGAAGGAAGGCAGCCCAATGATTGTACATTCTATCACTACATCTATATCTCAAGCATATAATACACAAATTTGTAGAAACAAAAATAAAGATTAATTGTTTCCAGGATTTAGAGGGTAAAGGGAAATAGCTACTAACTGGTGTGAATTTTCTGACTGGAGGAAACTGTTCCAAACTTTTAACATGATTGCACAAGTCTACAAATATACTAAACTGTATACAGATAACTCTTATTATGTGTAACTTGCATTTCTATAATGATGTCTTAAAAAGCAACACCTCATATATATATGTATATATATATAATTTATATGTATGCAATTACTTATATGCAAAAATATAAGAGGAAATGTTTATAAATATGCAATAAAGGAGATGTACATAGGAAGCCATATGTCTTAATTTAATCTAACATTTGTTGAGAATTCATTGTAGTGTGGACACAGGCTATGGCTTTGATGTATACAAAATGAGAAAAACTAATATCCCTATCTTATATTTTAAAACACTGCAAAACTCCATTAGAGGGAATAAACAACATATTTTAAAATATAAAAAGTATAATTATTAATCCCATTTCCCAGTATATATATTCAATTAGATACCATCCTGATCCCAATGAGAGAGTAGTGTTTGTGTGTGTGTGTGTGTTTGTATTTATATGTGTGTATTTTTGTGTAAGTGTGAGTAATTTTTGGAATATGATAAACTGATAAAATATACTCACTTAAAAATTATTAAAATATATATTAAAAGCTGGTCTTATGGAACACAACTTAATGTCATCATTAAAGTGTTTGAGGCAGGTATTATAATTAACCTGGACCATGTAGCGAGGTCTTTGACAGCTGGGACTACATCATTAGACCCTGGTTCATAAAGATTTATATTTACATCATTGAGTTTACTTTTAAATATTTAATCAAAATAATTTATTTATATGTCCTTAATAGGATGAATTGTAGTTATAACAACCCAAAACATGTTATAATTTTAAATTGAAACATAAAAGGAGGATTTGCATATGAAGTTGGGGAAAATTTAAAGGCACATACTCTATCCAGACCTTTCCATCATTGTGCTGAAATTATTAGCAATGAAATTAGATAATTATACAATTAAAGATTGAGAGCTGAAAAGGAAGAAGAAAATTCATCCTTACTTGATGATAATATGATTAACTAGAAATTCAAAAAGAATCAATGTATGCCTATTATGAAATGAAATAAAATTGAAATATTTGTACCTCCTAATATATGCACACAAAAGATTTAAAAATCTTTAAATATTTTATCTAGGTTTTCTGGAAAACAGTAAAAAAGAGGAGAGCTGAATCTGACACTAAGTATAAATATTAAGAGAAATGTGCAAAATATTAAATAAGGGAATTTATAAAACAGTTTTAAAAACAAAATAGTACAACTGAGCAACTACAATGATATACCATAGTTCATACTCTTAAATGAAATATTACTAAGACACCTTACTTATAAGTTAATATACTAAAATTATAGGAGAACATTAAAATCTTGGAAATTTATTTATGGATCTAGAAAAGTGTATTATAAAGTACATTTATGAAGGCAAGTGATCAAATAGTATTCCTTCTTTGACTGAAACACTATGAGCAAAACTTTGTGAAAAATATATGAACATTAGCTCAAACAACATACAATTCTAAGCATTTTACAATATGAGAAAAGTATTTGCTTGAATGGTAATATATGAAGAATCAAATAAAAATTATTGCTTTGTTCATCATGGTTTATTTTAACATGTTTCAAATTAATTACAAGTTTTAATGTGAAAGTAAAACCTTACATATATTGAAAGATAATATGGACCTGTTGCAGTATACTTGATCGCAATGTGAAATCTGACATTGAGTTATTTATTGAAAAAAAAACAATAACAAAACAAAACAAAAAACAATCTGTTTCTAGTTGTAGTGTGGCTCAGCCCTTAGCACACACTTTTAGTCTCAAACAATGTAGGGAAAGTTAGTTTGTAGAAGGAAGCACCCTTATTATAAAGTAATGGCTAGTTGAGTGGCAGACAAAGTGACAAATCATAGAAAGATTTGACAAAATAGGATATGCCCAATTCTCAAAAGAGAGAGGAAAAGGAAGGTATGTAATAGAGAACAGTGTAGAGAAAGAATAAAAGAACATATATATATATGTATATATATATATATATATACATATATATATATAGTAAGCACTAAAACAATATTCAGTTTGATTATAAATTATTTTGAAATGTCAGTAATCTGATCATACATGTTTTCTAAATAAAAGAAACAATTCTAAACATTCTGGAAATTACCCAAAATAAATTTAAAAATGAAAATAGAGATGATCAGCTCCAAAGGAAAATGAGGAATATTAAGGAATAAGATGATTTATAGGATGTAAAAAGTTGATGTTCCTTAACATTTGAAAAGATACAAAATAAGACAATGAAAGTAAAACCAGCAACTATTTCTCTCCTTTCAGAATGTCTAGGATCAAATAGTTGACAAATCACTATTGGTTGACATGTGAAAGACTTACACACTTGTATAGTACAAACAGAAATATAATGTTTCACAAACAATTTGGTAATATTCAGCAAAAGTCCTTTATATACATACTTTTTGATTGAGTAGGCTTGTTTTTATTACTTTGTCAAATTATATATTCTCAAACTACAAAAATATATATTCACAAATATAATGTTTACATATTAGTAATGAAAATAGTTTTATAAAGCCACAGTGATCCATGTATTTATCAGTAGGGGACTAATTTGATAAAATATGTCTCTAAAATAAAAATTGTTAATGTTATATAATGAAAAGTCTATGGCTATATTGGGGGATAAATATTATTAAATTAAATAAGGAAAATAAAAATGGAAAGAAATTTCTATATTGTTTGCCATATTTAACCAGAAAGAGTAGAATATATATTCTATGAATTTATCTATATAAATGTAAATATATACTTATTGCTTCTTTTAACAATTTAGAAAAACTACATTTTTAGATAGGGATAGGAAAAGATAGGTAGAAATTAGAATTTTTAAATATATTAGATTTTTAGGTTTGTTTATATATTATACATTGATGTGTTTTTTAAATAAAATTATATACTTAAAAGTACTTTAAAATTAATTGCAACAAAGGTAACTGTCAACTTTAAGAAGAAGTAGCCTACAGAATTTGGAGAAAGTTTGCCAGCTATACATCTGACAGATAATTAGTTTATAGAATAAAAAGTAGGCTATGGAGCTGAACATAGAGTTACCAAAAGAAAAAATATCAGTGACTAAGAAACATTTTAAAGGTGTTCAACATCATGATTCATTAAGGAGATGCAAATTACTCTGGTCACCAAAACCAGGAAATGGATTCAACTCAGATGTTCATCAACTGATGAATGTATGATGAAAATTTATTTCATACATGCAATGAAATTTTGGTGTGCTATAAAAAATGAAATTATTAAAATTTCAGCAAAATAGCTGGAACTAGAAACTACTGAGTGATGTAATTCAGTCTGTTTGAAGGACAAACGTTGCCTGTTCACTCTTATGTGTTGACTAAGCTTTGAATTTTAGGTTTCTATGAGTAAATTGAAATGAGAGTCAATAAATTTCAGGAAACAAGAAGGCAGAGGGTAGGAACAGACATTAGAGATGGATATAGTAAAAATAAATAGAATATCGGTGGTAGGGGATAGTCAGGAAATGTTTTAAATAGGGCATGGGAGCAGAAAGATGGGGATAAGATGTTCAGATGGTAGATAAAAACAAAAGGGCAATATAGAAGCATCCTCTCTCTCTCTTTCTCTCTCTCTCTCTCTCTCTCTCTCTCTCTCTCTCTCTCTCTCTCTCTCTCTCTCTCTCTCTCTTCTTTTTTTCCTTTCTTTTTTTTCTATAAAATTCTCAGGAGTCTCCTATCTCCACCCTCCCAGACCTGACTCATGCTACTGAGACCTACTGTTTTTGTAGGTTCTGAGCTTGAACTTGGGTCCTTATGCTTACACAGCAAGCACTTTGACAAGTGAGCTATTTCACCAGCCCTGAGATATACTACTTTATAAGCTAAATAAAAATGCAATGAAAAAATAGAGCTTTAGATGCAGGTCCACTTCAGGGATTCTTAACATTGGTCCAAAAACATATAAATTTAAAAGCTAAGAATCCTTATGCCAGGAGCAGGCTGCCACCCAATGAATTGTTGGCTAGAGTTTCTAGAAACTCCTTAACAAGACATGCTATTGTCACTGCTCTTGGTTGCTTAAATAGAATTGTATTGCACTACCATATTGCCAGAGACACCATATACTTTGGTTATAAAACAGGGCAATAAAACAGGAGCTTGGCTAGAGGATTCTTCCCTGCGGGCAACCATCCATTATGCCAAAATATTCTGCAAAGGCTTCTGGGAGAGAAAACCCATCAAAAGCCTTTACTGAGCCATGCACCATGTATACTACAATACTTCCATGGTGCAGTTGTAGCATGACTGGTGAGAAACCATTTCATTGATTTAAGGCTTGACCTCTGTGAGGGAATAAATATTTGGTACACTAAGCCAGACCAAAATGCTCATTGATAGGGAGGTCCAGTGGTCTCAGCAGTGGGGAATCTTTTACTGCTGTTATTTCTGAAGGAGAGGGAGGGAGGAAGAAGGGAGAGAGAGAAAGAGAGAGAGAGAGAGAGAGAGAGAGAGAGAGAGAGAGAGAGAGAGAGAGAGAGAGAGAGAATCAATCTAAAAGTTTGGTAAGGCAACTAATTTGGAAGAAAAAGTTTTAGAGGGAGAGTGAAAAGTCCCAGAGGGACTAATGGTCAATGAATATAATCAGAATATATTACATGTATTTGTATGAATCTGTCAAAGATAGTAAAAAAATAAATCACAAAATAAGTTTTAATTACTTAAAGTAAAATGAAGAGATAAGTTCAGAAATTGAATAGCTGGAAAAATTAAACTAGAAGAAAAAGAGTTAAATTGCTTTAAAACAAACTAATTTTACTGCATTCCCCTAATGGATTGTATTCTACAGATAAAAAGTGCTAAAACAGAAAACAAATACATTATAACTCATTGTTAATCAGTTATATATGCATAGCTACACAATAAATAAGCATGCTAATGTACAACATTTTCTTCAT
>JADRCC010566870.1:0-21729 GCA_019843855.1 Hylomyscus alleni
CTGGCAGACAGCTGCTCTTTGCTACTTCAGCTTAGTCAAGATCCTTGGAGATTAAGTTGTAACTTTCCCATCACATTTAGCAACTTTTGAATGTTCTTTGAAATTTACTATCATAAATATAGGAACAATACTATAAAGTTCTCCATAATAGATAGCCAAATTACAAAAAGAATCATCACATTTGGAAATAATTATATAAAATCGTAACTTTAATGTTAACATCATTTATTTTATCTGAAGAGGTAGTTCAAGCAATATTTTTGATGGTTCATATTTAACAGTAATTACTATAAATTTATCTTTTTATAAAATTACTGACCTGGAACTGTAAGTGTGGATATAAATTTGATTTATGTGTGGTTTTGTGGGAGTGTGGGTATATGTTGAAAGTTAAATTCAGGGCCTTATGCATATTAAGTGGATGCTTTAAGAGGTGATTTCTAAAGTAACCCATTGAGAAGTTTTTGTAAGTTTTCTTTAACATGCATCAGAGACAAAGATGACTTGTGTCTTTACCCTTACTTTCAGTCTCTGACGCTACGACTTCAAGACTATCCGTCCTTGTCGCATATCGTTGTCTATGTGCCATCCGTCCACGGAAGTAAGGTAACAGATGTGTTAAGGTTTCTATTGGAATGCTTGGTGGGTACTCATGTGAGAGTTTACTTTTTGATGATTTCTGCACAGGCACAGGCTTATCTAACATCAGGGCCAGCGTGGTGATCCACCTGATGTTAGGTCGTTACAGTGTCCGCTCATCTTGAATTAAGCAGAGTCAACCCAGATCCTTTTGTTCCTGGTGAGAGCTGGCTCCAGTTTGCCGGTCTTTCCGGATCTCTTACTTGCTAGGTACCATTTTATGTACAAGATATCAGAGATTAATAGGAGATAAAGACTCTGTCATTTGTCATCCTGTCATGTAAGGAAAAAAAAAAGCAATATGAATAAGAGTAATGACAGATTTGAATGCATGGAATATAGGTCAGAATGTAGCAAGCACAGGAAGAGAACAAACATGAAAAACATCACAGATGGAGGAACTGAGTGTGGCTGCTTAGTGAGGGGATGACAAAATGGCCTTAAGGAATAGCACTTCTGTGGGAAAGAATGATACTCTAGATCAGTACTGTCAAGTTCCAAATTACTGCCATGCGTGGCTATTTAAATTAATTAAAATAAAACAAAACTCAAATTCCAGTTCCTTTGTGCTACATACATTCTAGAGACTCAGTAGTAACATGGCTATAAAAATTGTCATCCACAGTACTTTAGTACAAATCAAAACAAACAGCGACTTCAGAAGCATGGTGTGGAAAACAGTGAATAAGTAAATGATTTCGAAAGGATGGCCACCAGATGTAGAAAAATCATGGGCAGAAATGAAGGGAAACTGTCCTTGTAATATTGCGCGGTCCTTGACCAAAGCCCTGAACAGAAGGCGGTAGGAAGCTGTGAGATCTTTCATGAGAGCAAGACGGCATCATCTGTTTGTGGTGTAGGACAGGCCTGCCACAGGAGGAGTAAGCGCCACTTAGGGGCTTTGAGGGGCGTTTTTAGTGATGTGGGTGTAGGAATGAAGGGCAGCAGTTTTGAGAGAGTCCCAAGGAAGAAAGTATGGAGGGGGAAAAGCCCTGGCTCTCTTCCTTTCCCATGCTCCTCCAGCAGACTTCTACTTAATCACGTGATACTTTCGATGACTCTTTGAGGAATATTCATATCACATTACACTTTAAATTATTTGCTAATACCTTTATTGTTATCAACATTCTGTGAATGCTGAGATTAACAAACAGATACTTTTTTCCCAATTTGTATCCAATCTGCAGGGAATGCCACATTAAATAAACAAAGAAACAAAAACCCAAAGTTTTTTGAGTAAAGTAATGAGATTTGTGACAAAAATAATTAGGGAAATTTAGAAGAAATCAGGGAAAGGATAAGTGGGCTTTGTAGCCAGTTATTCTGAAGACTGAGTCTCACAAGTGCCTTTCATGGATTGCTTGGCTCAAGGGAGAGGCAATTCATTGTCTTCAGTAATAAAAGCTCTCTTTAAGGGCTTTTCTGTCAGGTAAGTTAGTTTCAAATAAATCGAACATCTTTCCAAAACTTGAAAAGCCTTTTCCTGCTATACCAAGAAATCAACAAGCCGTCCTTCAGATGGCTAGTAAATACACACTACACCTCAGCCCTCTTGAGAAAATGGCGTGGCTGGCTGTGCTGTTGCTCACGTCTCTCTCACTAGCGTGATAACTTTGATCTTTGATTTCTTCACATCTACACATAGCTCATCATCAGTAAGCTATGCACAGAGAGTAAATTCAGCCGAGAGCTTTATGATTTCGGAACTACAGTGTGGAATTAGCTGAATTTTTTTTTTCCATGATCAAACACAAACTACAAGCACAGAAACTGACTAGCTTTGGTTATTTAAAGAGAGGCCTTTGTGTTCTGTCTTTCTCTGTTAAAGATTTCATTATGCCAAGCTATCATCACAGTCTAAATAAAAAAAAAATCTAGTATTTAAATATCTTTACACAAAATCAT
Organism: Hylomyscus alleni; assembly: GCA_019843855.1. Classification (NCBI taxonomy): domain Eukaryota; kingdom Metazoa; phylum Chordata; class Mammalia; order Rodentia; family Muridae; genus Hylomyscus; species Hylomyscus alleni. The sequence goes on from JADRCC010566870.1 coordinate 2,545, forward strand.
TGAGATTGTATTTTTAAAGCTGTTTCACTGTCTCATGATTCACCCAGAAAACACTGTGAAAATATGAATAATCCTGTTCAGTAAGTGATTTCTTTTGTCTTAGTCAGGGTTTCATTGCTGTGCACAGGCACCATGGCCACAGCAGCTCTTATAAAGGACAGCATTTAATTGGGGCTGGCTTACAGGTTCAGAGGTTCAGTCCATCATCATGAAGGTGGGAGCATGGCAGCATGCAAGCAGATGTGGTGCTGGAGGAGCTGAGGGTACCACCTCTTGTTCTGAAGGCAGCTAGGACGAGGGTCTTAAAGCCCACACCCACAGTGACCCACTTCCTCCAGCAAGACCACACCTCCAGTAGCGCCACTCCCCAGGCCAAGCATATTGCTAGCAGCACAGTAGTCTTTGAGCAGTGTTTTCTGTAGTGGGAGTGCTGCTGCTTTGCCTTGAGAGAAGGAATGAAAGCAGAGCACTTAGCAGGGTGCTGTCCCTTTCTGTGCACCACACAGCCCAAGTCTGACAGCAGCTCATTCACCTGGTCTTCAGTTTAATAAATAATTGAGAGTCCATCTGAGGGCAAAGGAATAACAAAGCTGAGATACCCTAGGGAGAGTTACCATGGAAGCCTAGGATAGACTCATTTTTTTCTCATTTTCTGTAATAACTGGCTGATATAATCTCCTACAAACAGCATTAGCTATAGATGAGTTAGATGACTAGCTACAAATGCTTTTTTAGCCTGATTAAACTGTAGATACTTAAAAGATACAGGATTTAATTTAAAAAGCAACAAACATAATTTTCTTTTGACTAGGAAAGTACTCAGATACATGTTGTCTAAACCCTTAGTTAATCTTAAATTGCCTTTGTATCTCAGTGCTTTGATCTAGACTTTAATACCCTTCCTCTGAAAACACCTGGTGTTCTAATTAAGCTTTGCAATAAATTTGTTATAAAAATGACCTTTAGATAGTATTTTGATTAAGAAATTGCTTATCAAGTCTTCTTGACATAGCACCTGCTTGATAAATTCTTGCCAGAGTTTCAGAATAATCAGTTTCACAAACCTTGCCAAAAGCTGAGCTCTATTTTCCACACAAACCTCAAGAGTTTTATAAATTAAATTCTACATTTTCTAATGAGTCAATGTCTTATATCTCAGTTTGTTGTAGACTGTGAATTCTTTAAGAAAGAAGCAAGATCCATGCAGCTTCCTGTAACTCACCTTTTTTCCTTTGGTAAGTATTTTGCCTTTGAAGCTTTTAAGCCCAGCTTTTAGCAGTGCCGATTGGCTTCGCCAGTCATAGAATATTAACTATTAGCATGTTGCAAGTAGAGTACTTAGGAAACAATGTGGTTGGGCAGAGGCATTTGATTGGCAGCTTCTGAGGTTGCAGGTTAGACAGGCTTTGTCTCGGTTCATTTTCTCTTGCTGTGGTAAGACACCATGACCGAGGCAACTTATCAAAGAAGGACTGTAACTAGAGAACATAGTGGCAGAGCAGAGCATGGAGGCTGGGAAGCTGAGACCCAGGCGGGATCCCAGGGTAGGAGGCGGGGAGGGACTGGAAAGCACAGCCAGGCTACACCTCCTAATCCTTCCCAAACTCTTCCTTCCGCTAGGGACAAATTATTCAAGCACATGAGCCTACTGGGGCCATTCTCATGACAAACCACCTCTGTATTTTCCCATATTTATATAAAATGCAGGAACCAAGTGTTTCTATATGTGTATTTTCTTATGTAATACTGGTCCACTTTAGAGGGTTTTTTTCCCACAGGACAAGCTTTGATTTTATTATTTACATAAACCTCACTTATTTCTCACTCTGATTCTGTGCTCGTGCCTTCAACCCTGTCATGGTAATTATCTGACGCACAGCATTTCTAAATTGTTGTTTGTCTAATGAAGGTTTCTCAACTATATGTTAATTATTTATGTGGATGGGAGTTTTGTCTGCATGTATTTTTTTGTGTACTATGCGTGTGCAGTACCTGCAGAGGCCAGAATAGGGCAACAGATCCCCTAGAACTGGACTTACAGATGGTGTGAGCTGTGGTGTGGTTGAACTCAGCTCTTCTGAAGAGCAGCCAGCGCTCTTTACCACTGAACCATCTCTCCATCCCCCAATGTTCTTGAAAGCTTTATTTTGAAAGGATTTTAGACTTACAGAAATGTTACGAAAGAGTACAGACTTCCTTTATAATCTTTACCAGTCTTTCCTAGATGTTGACCTCTTATAAATATAGCACCTTATTTTCTGTTTTCTGTTGTTGTTTGTTTGTTGGTTTTTAACAACGATGTGCTATGGTAGGCCAGCTCAGGAAGGCTGGCCTTAAAACTTATGACTCATATTTCTGCCTCCTGAGGGCTGGGATTATAGAGCCTGCTCTGCCATGTTTGGCTAACACATTTTTTTTTTTAAATTTACCTGTATGTGTGTATGCCTTTGTCTGGGCATGCGTACACGAGTGTAGGTACCTACTGAGGCTAAAGGTGTTAGATTCCCATGGAGGCCGAAAAGCTGTGAACTACCTGATCTGGGTGCTGGGACTCAACCTCAGGTCCTCCGCAGGACCTGTGCATGTTCTTAACCACTGAACCTCTCTGCTCCATAATATAGCTTTGCATCTGAACTAGTGCTGGTACAATTTTTAATGACCTAAACAGGCTTTGCTTATCCCCAGTCTTGTCTCTGATCCTCCTCCAGGTGCCCAGGTTTAGCCGTTTGTCTCCTGCCACATGTCAACTCCATCAGTTTCCTTGTCCATTATCACTTTGAGACATTTCAGTTACTTGCAGAAAGTCCCTTAGTTTGGATTTGTTTAGTGCTGTGATATTTTCATATTGATCTTACATATTTTTGCCAAGAATACCCAGAATTCATGTGCCTTCCTCATGTGTCAGGAAGTATGATGCTAATAAATCTAATTGTTCACATACACACATACACACACACACACACATATACAAGTATCCCTTTCATGAAAAATATCAATGTTGCTTGTAATCGGAAACTCCCTTTAAGGTTTTTTCCTCTTACCCCACCCCGGGTTGACGTTTTGGGGAATGAAATGCTCAGGAACGTACCAAAGTAACAACTCTGAATTACCTGTATCACTTAAAAATAATGTGCTTTAGGAACCAAATCTTCCTAAAATTGGAAATAAGTACTTTTTAAAATCATCTTCAGTATAACTGAAAGTCATTATAAATGCTGTTGTACTTAGCAGTTACTGCCTGTATATCAGCAGTAAAAACTCGTTGATTTGTGTTTTAGACCGTCTGTCTCCCTCGTAGCTCAGATGGCTTCAGTCTCAGCTTGCGCTGGCCTTAAGCACATTCATACTTGAGCTCTGTTCATACACCATCACGGCAAATTTAAAATTTTTTTCTCTTAATTTGACAATTCTGTTGGTATTTTTAAATGTTATTTAAGCAGTCAGCCCATTTTTGGAAATTCCCTGGTCTAATCAATAACGCAGTGCTTTCAATTCAACAGGCTTGTCTTCCAGGAAGGTGGTATTAAATACAAACGGCCTATACTACAACGTAGAGCTCCTGAACTTTGGGCAGGTAATCCTCACCAGTAGAACAGGAAAACCTCTTCTGCATTTGCTGTTTCATTAAACAAAGACGCTTTTTGTTTTTGTTATTTTTTTTTTGTATTTGTCAACCGTTATCAGATATACCAGGCTTTTAAAGTCAGCGTGGTCAGCAAGTGCACTGGAAACAAAGGTAAGGGGACATCGTGTTACCGTCTGAAGGGCAGTACATCTGCTCTGAAGCTTCTCGAAGGCTTCTTTCATGTCTTTTCTTTCATATATTTTATATGGAGTACAGTTAAATATATCATCATGGGAAAATATTTCTATTTTCAAGAGATTTAATATAGACTCTTTCTTAATAGTAAACCATATTTATGTGTTTAAAAGTATTATATATTTTGAGGTGGGTGAGCTGGCTCAACAGACAAAGGCCTGATTTCAATCCCCAGAACCCACGTCAAGGTAGAAGAAGTAAATGAGTTCATAAAGTCTCTCTGACCTCCACCTGACCACGTGTACTTATACACACTCCTCATACACAAACATAATAGTTATCATAAATAATAAGTGTTAAACTGTAGATCTCTATGTCTTATTATAGTAGCAACTCAGTTTAGCTGTTTAATTTTGTATTAGTTTCTTAGTACTACTCAAATACCTTAATATCTTTTGGGAGCGTTATATTCAATAATCTTTTATCATGTGCTATGAGCCACACTGATCTTTTTGTAAACTGGGCAGTTTATTTGTAGTAGTCTTATAGCCTGTGTACAAGTTAAGGTAACACACGGAATAATGCTTCTCTCCTTTGTGTCTTAACAGAAGAAATAACTAGTATCTATAAACTTCATATTCCCTGGTCTTATGAAGATTCACTAACCATTGCACAGTAAGCATATAAAAAATTTGCTTTAAACTTTGGTATTCTAAAATAGAATCTGTGCTTAGTTTATTTAAGTCATATGCATTATTGAAGTTCCTATTAGTAAAATGTGTGCACCCTTTAGCCTCATGCCCATTATTTAAGATATACAGCATTCTATTTAAACAATATAACACTTAAATCCTATTTGAAAAATGACCATCTTCTCTTTACCTCCACCATTCCCCCGTGTGCTCGAGGGACAGCCAAATAGCTGTGGTATGAATGCAAGTGTCCACTTGGGACAATGCATCTGTCTGTCTCCTTCCTCTACATTATTTCATTCTATTGTGTGAAGAATCGCCTTAGCCATGGCTATTTACCGGCACATTGTATTTGAGGATTGATATTCCAATAATCTCTTCAGGGTTCCATCTTCCACAGACATTTCTCTGAAGCTTCATGTTGCTCAGCCAGAAAATGACAGTCATGTGGCACTGCTAAAAATGTACACATCATCTGACTGTCAGTATGAGGTAAAGCATGTTTGCATAATTGTGTGATTTAATTATAGACAAGTAGAGGTCTTTTTTCTATTAGCTGTAGATATATCATTGTGTGGAAGCCCATAAGTATGAGAAATTCAAATGTTAAATATTTTCCACTTCCCTTCTTTACCATTTAGTATTTCTATAGATAAAAGCATGTGAACATCTTATAGAATAAGTAGATACTGCAACTTATTCTAAATTTTAAAGCCCAGAATGAAGAATTTTTTATAAGTTGAAGAGCTTCATTTAATTAGCTGCCATGTTCCACTAAAGCAGTTGGCATGGTGCATACTGGCTTGTACCAGTACTGGGTTAGTTTAAGGATCTCGTCTTTACTACTTCTTAAAGATCTGTATGCTTTTCAGCGCTGACGTTATAATACTCTAGTGTATATGAAGTATCTTATTCCTAGTTAACAGCCCAAAGTGTTTGGATTGTGTAGTAGGACTAACTTCCTTGGGGTAAACTAGGAGAATCTGTTCCTATGACCTGGTTTCAGATGCACCTGTATAAGGAGTTAATTTGTGTCTCATGGAAGTCATGGATGCTAGTTTGCCATCTGTTTCTAACAGTGATGAGTATTGCAGGTCTACTGTGCTTTTCAGTTTGAAAGTTTGTACTTCCAATATTAAAGTGATAAGAATTGTATTGTCTTCGGAGGCAGAGGCAGGTCGATTTCTGTGTATTTGAGGCCACCCAGGTCTGTATAGTGAGTTCTAGGCCAGCCAGGGCTACACACAGTGAAAGCCTATCTTTAAAAAAAAAAAAAAATGTTTTCAATTTGGCTTCAAATACTGCATGCTCACCAAATGTCCATGCTTTTTGAAAGTTAATATCACGTATTTTAAAGCAGAATTTTAGCAAGACATAACCATGTTGTATATAATTGTTACAGCTTTCTTAAGAAAGTTCTCCTTTCCCAGCTTTCTTAATATCTAATATATATTAAAGATGACTTCCATAGATATTACTATGATTTACATGATTTTAGCCAACATAATCTCTTCATAACATATTGTGAATAACGAGTAGTAAAGAGTTACTACCCACATACCATAGCATGCATCCAGTTGTTGAGGAGGAAGTACACTGGAAAATGTATAGACTGGCAAACTGTACTTTAGACAATTAGAATGACGGGTGAGGACATTCTGGAAGATCTTGTTTAATTGTTAAAAAATATGCAGAAGTACTCAATAAGATATAAAATGAGTGTAGGAAAAATAATCTCCTTTTTTAACAATTATTTTATACCAGGTGACAATTAAGACATCCTTTCCGCAAATACTTGGACAGGTAAGACAGACTTAATTCAGGCTGGTTGATTATTTATTGCTTTGTGATGTGGAAGGGATTGCAGTCTTTTTCAGTAAATTAGCAATTTTTTAAGTAGAACTACAGAAGTAGTCATTATTATTAGAATTTGCAGAATTGTGTAACATAGAAATTAGGTCAGGGGGTGGTGGCGGCGCACTCCTTTAATCCCAGCACTTGGGAGGCGGAGGCAGGCGGATTTCTGAGTTCGAGGCCAGCCTGGTCTACAGAGTGAGTTCCAAGACAGCCAGAGCTATACAGAGAAACCCTGTCTCGAAAAACCAAAAAAAATAAATAAATAAAAATAAAAGACATAGAAATTAATGCAATGAAAAATTTTATTGCTGCTTTGAGTTTTTGATCTTTGTGTTTTGTGACTCAGACATAATTAATATTGATTAATTTTGTATTTGGTCATGATTATAATTCAACTGTTATAATGAAACATTTTGTATGCATTATCTCATTTGAACAACCTGTGAGAATTAGATATTTAGATTTTGTTTTGTTTTGTTTTGTTTTTCGATACAGGGTCCCTCTGTGTAGCCCTGGCTGTCTAGACTTACTTTGTGGACCAGGCTGGGCTCGAACTCACAAAGATCCTCCTGCCTCTGCCTCTGCCTCCCAAGTGCTGGGATTAAAGATGTAAAATTTGTGAAATAATAAAATTCAGTTAATGTGTAAGTGTTTTGTATAAATCATGAAGAAACAAGTAAATTTTAGTTTGAGTTGTAAAATAGCATCAATAAATACTTAGAAATTTATAAAGATTTAAGGAACCAAGTAAAAATATTTTTTTGTAATGCAAAATAATTCCTGCTCTTTGGGCTTTTAAAGTTTGCAAAGGAGAGGCTGGGCAGTGGTGGCGCACGCCTTTAATCCCAGCACTTGTGAGGCAGAGGCAGGTGGGTTTCTGAGTTCGAGGCCAGCCTGGTCTACAGAGTGAGTTTCAGGACAGCCAAGGCTATTCTACTAAATATAAAGTTTGCAAAGAGCTTGTCACTTGCACAGCTTAGAGTGAAGGTGGACACCTCTTATTTATATCCCCATGGCCCATATTTCAGATCAGTGCTGAGACAATTCAAGCCACCTTAGTGTACAATATCCAAAGACAATTATATCAGAAGAGTACAAGATAATACTTAGGTTCAGTTATAGAAATCTTTCTAAAAAAGTAAGATTATATTAGTGTCATTGGATCAAAGGTCTGTACTTTTTAAGATGTCAAAGAATTTGGGTTAATTAAGTCCAAAATTACAAAAATGAAAAAGCACATGGTCTTTCTCCATCCTTAATTATTTAGCTTTTAGATCCTAGGGACGTGGACTCAGGTTTATAATGTGTCTAACTCATTTGATTTATGTGTATTTTTAGATTCTTTAAATTAGCACACAAAGCATTGTTTGATGTCATTATGACATTTTCAAACTGTTTTAGATTTCCCTCCCTACTCGATTCCTATGCCCTCCACTCCTTAACTCCCCCCAACCCCCAGTCTCCTCTCCATTGTTGTGTGAGGAGTCTCTGCAAACACCCTGACCAGCAGAGTGAGGCAAGAAGGAAGTCTGGCTCGGCATGACTCAGTGGACAGTTTTCGTCCAAACTTCTGCAGTCTGACGCCGCGGAGTTTATTTCAGGCGTATTTAAGCACAGCACAATTTCAAAATAGTTTCTGGTGGTGATTAATCAGTCCTGTGTGTACAGAAAAGCTTAAGCGATGGCTATCTTGAAACTCTTGTAGAGTACAAGCAACATCGTCCATACTGAAAGGTTCTCTGGCTTAACTGAGGAAGCACACTCAGGGTAAACAGTGGTCCTCATGCGGGCGCAGGGAGGACAGACTGCGGACTGACTGACATGAGCATGAGCCCGAGGGAGGCCGTGTGGCCTAGCTGTGCAGATAGTGCCACCAGCTGTGAATCACATTGTTCTGGGCAGACACAGGTTATCCATCTCTCCTTGACGAGCACAAGGAGCTTGTATTTCCTACACAGTTTCATGTCACATGTTCCATCATGCCCCCTCCCTCTTCTTCAGCACCTGTTTGTTGCCTGCCTTTGGTGTCTGTCTATCTATCTACCTGTCTATCTACATACATCAATCACAAGCTGGGATCTCCATATGAGAAAGAACTTGCTTTTTTATCTTTAGTTTACATCACTTTGCAATATTTCTAGATTCATGCCTTTTCCTGCAGATTTCCTAATTTCATCTGTTTATAGTTGAACAAAGTTTCATTACATATATATGTGCCATATTATCATTACCCATTTATCTGTTGATGAGCTTGCTCTATATCCTTGTTCTTGTGGATGGAGCAGCCATAGACATGGATGTACAAGTTTGATATCATTTTTTTCTATTGCCTTTATGAGTTAAGTTTGTTCTTGGACAGTTTCTGATTACTTTCATACACCACCCTCCCTTGCTATCCACCCTCCTTTTCCCCACAAATCTCTTTCTCACATCTCTGTTTGTTTTAGTGTGTGACCTGCTTAAGTGAACTTGGTCCATGCCATGACTATCCATTGGAACCTGTTGGAGTTGCCCCTGGGTATACAACTCAAGACAAGATCTCCTCCTCTCCCAGAATCTCTAAGTAGCAAATAGTTCAACAGTAAGAGGTAGAACCCCACGATCTCTTCCACAGCCATGACTGACAGGGCCAGTCTTGCACAGTCCTGGTGCGGTAACCACGGCTGGGCGTTCATGACTGCAATTGTTGAGTCATGTCTGGAGAATGGCATTTCACCCCTGACTTCACCCTGCCTTCCAGCTCTTACATTCTTTCTCCTCCCACTTCTATAATGTTCCCTAAGCCCTTTAAGGGGTGACATAAATGGCTTATTTAAGACTGGGTCCTCCCCAAGGAGCTGAAGGGTTTGCAGTCCCTTAGGATGGACAACAATATGAACTAACTAGTACCCTTAGAGCTCCCAGGGACTAAACCACCAACCAAAGAGTACACATGGTGGGACTCACGGCTCCAGCAGCATATGTAGCAGAGGATGGCCAAGTCGGTCATCAATGAGAGGAGAGGCCCTTGGCCCTGTGAAGGTTCTGTGCTCCAGTGTAGGGGGAATGCCAGGACCAGAAAGTGGGAGAGGGTGGGTTGGTGAGCAGGGGGAGGGGGAAGGGAACAGGTTTTTTTTTTTTCCTTTTTTTTTTTTCTGGAGGGGAAACAGGGGAAGGAGATATCATATGACCTGTAAATAAAGAAAATATCTAATTTTAAAAAATGATATGCTTCTAATATATATGTTGAATAACACATAATAGTACACTTTCTTTTAGAACACTATAATTTGCATTTCTATAAATATATTTAAATAAGAAGCATAAATCACTGTTCACATCTCACACCATTTGACACATAAACATACAAAAATAAAGTGATCCTATTTTAAAAAAAAAAAAGACTGGGTCCTCAACTGTACCTTAGTATCTTAGGCAGTCATAAATTTCTGTATTCACCACTCTACAATGCAAAGAGAGGCCTTCTGACTAAAGCTAGAAATGACTTCTGCCTTTGGTATAAAACTAGAGATTTATTTAAAAGGCAGCTTAATGCTATGTCAATTTCATTAAACAGTAGAAAGTCCTCCCTTCGGGCCTCTGGCCTTCCTGGGCATGGGTTGTCTATTGCTTTTGCACTACCAGGCATAGGCTAATTCCTTCTGGAAAGTGAGCCCCCAATCCAGTCAGAAGGCAACCTGCTGAGCTGACAACCTGCCACTCTTGCTGAGATGGGCACATCTTGCTGGGTGTAAAGTTAGTAGACTTTACATCTAGAAAAGACTGCTGGTACCTTTTCTTTAGGGCCACTAGCATCACACCTGGCTCTGGAAAGTCAGCCAGCAGAGAGGTTTCCTGCTCAGTTCAGCCTGCCATCTTTGTGTCTTGCAAGCAAGATGTGTGGTATCTTCTGCAATAGGGTTTATCCTTTAGTTCCAGTGGGCAGCTAAAAGAACTGATAGGAGACTTTTATTTGAGGGTCCTCTGGGACCTCCCTTACTAACAGCTCCTATGGAGATAGCCCACACCCAGCACTGGGCACTTTGTTTAGGGCCACGGTGCTTCTAGAAGCAGCATTGTCTATCTGTGTAATGTGTCTCCTTTCAGTTTATTTGTGTGTGTGTATACATGTGTACTTGCATATGTGTATGTGCAAGTAAATATGTATGGGTATGTGCACATAAACCTGTACAAGTGCATATGTGTATGCACATGCATGTGTGTGTGTTTGTGTGTGTGTTAATTGGGTTTACATGATAATAAGTTCTATTGGTCTGTTTCATTCTGGTTAATCCCCCACCCTCTCTTCCACCAGATCCCCCTACCCTAGTCCCTACTTAAACTTTCCCACCCTAGAATTTCTACTTTCCTCTTTACCTGTATTCTGCTGTCCCTCTTCCTTTATGGTCTCATGCCTACCAGTGCCCCTAGTTTCATGTATGTACACACGCTTCTGCTACAATGAAAGAAAATAAATGGGGAAGATAAATGAAGAGTAGCTACTTGAATTTTCAGCCTTCGAATAGATTATTTTTTTCATTAAATTATTTTTTCTGAAAAAGAAAAGATTAACTCTTCTTTAGATTATTCACCTGAAAAGAGATAAACAGTAAAGTGTGATCATTTTCTCAGGAGAATTCCACAGTGTTGCCTAATCTTTACTTTTTAAGGGAAACTGAAATCTGGATTTAGAGATTTCAGTTTTTCACTGTTGGCATATACTCAAATTGTTAGCAAATACTATGCTGTGTACTGAGTCAAACGTAGCATGCCTACACTTAACTCTGACAGAAGAACAGTTTCTGATTGCTAACTTAGTACCTTATGGACCAGTTGTATCCACAGCCTGGTACAACATGCTTCTAACAGTGGCCCTTTCTCATTACTAGAAATCTCATGTTCAGAATACACTGTAGGGCTGTGTCCAGAATTCTGGAACAGTTAAGGATCTTCATGATTGATTGCGGTGACCACTCTCAATCACTTGTTGTGTGTGGTCAGCATGATGTAGGTGCACTTAGTGAAACACTGTCCGTCATTCTCCTGATGAGGTATGGAGATAAGGAGGATGCCTTGTACAAGGGATACAGCTCAGCGAGAGGTAAAGCCGCACGCACGTAGCACTGAACACACCAGGCTGCTTAACTTCACTGCCATAGTCTACAGTGTAAGGTTCAAGTGATTCTACTGTCTCAGCCCCCTAAATAGCTGCATGCAAGCTTTCCTTCCATTCTGTGCAACTCAAGAGTTCTTTACATTCTCCTAGTGCGTGAGCAAGCAGTCTCTGCTCCTCAATCTGTCTGGTCTGCTCAGTAGGGGGTGAGGACTCCCTCAGAGGACTTGGAGAGATGAGATGGTGCTTTAGACATGCTTCTCCAACAGTAAACTCTCAGCTTGCTTTGAGAACTACTGGGAGAACGAGAAAGGACCCTGGGCTTTTTGAAGTTTCACACACTGTTTTGTGTTGGGCTTGGGCTTCAACTGCCATATGTTTTATCCAGTTATCAGACCATTTATGCTTTAAACAGACTCCACGGAATAGAGAAAAACTTTAAATTAATGCTAACATTGAGAGGCATACTTCATGTGCGTATATAAAAATATCACAATTGAGCCTATGATTTTGCTTAATTACTATATGCCAGCGGGACAATTGACTTAACATCACCATTAATACAGTGTACTTTATACAGGTTATGTCATCCTGAAGCACTGGAACACATGGCCATGAGTTTAAGTTCCAGTTTCACATGATTTCCATTTTAGCAAAGGTTAATAATTACAGTGAAGGATTTGTGATGACTTATCTAGTGAGAGTTATCAATCCAACTGCTTTAAACAGTGACTTGCGCTTTATCTTCATACCCACCTAGAAACACTAGTACCATCTCCATTTTATTAGTAATCACATAGAGATGAAGTAAGTTAACCATTAGCATTTATAATACTACAACATATGGACTCTCCATACCTGAATTCTTCTGTCCTTAAAATAGGGATGAAACCACTTCAAAGTGTTGTTTTTGCGAAGAGCACAATGAGATAATGCATATAAGATGCCAAGCATCGTGAGTGAATATTGGGTGCTCAATGAGGGTGCTTGGAAAATACCTTTATAGCACGGGAGCTCAGTTATACCTTTGGTGAAAAACTCAGATTTTTCTATGGTGTCATAATCAATAATATCTACTTACTTAGGGTTTTGGTGCTCCTTACTAGAAATATGTGTGCAGCCGTGCCAGGAAAAATGCAAAGTGAAGAATAACCTTTTTTATTTTGTGTGAAAATACACTTGTTTCATCAGCACGGATATTCCACAGTTGACATCTGATTTGCCTATCTTCTAGGTAGTTAGATTTCATGGTGGAGCTCTTCCTGCCTACGTTGTATCTAGCATCCTTCTTGCTTATGGAGGACAGTTATACTCTCTCCTCTCAACAGGTAAAAATGCTCGCGCCCTAAAAAGTCAATGCTGTTTTAAATTTTACCGTAGAGCCATTTACTTTCATGTCATTTTCCCTTGCTGATTTTGTTTGTTTTTGTTTTGCTAGTTCTAGAGAGCAAAGCTAGTACCCTCTGTGGTCATGTTTATTTAGGTTATGATGAATTAGAAGGCATAATAAGGAAGTTCTTAGAATTTACTACCACCTTGGAAATGCCAGAATAGCATGTGATTTTGTGACCAGTCTTCTTTATTTCTTTTCAGTTTTTTTCAGTACTTTTGTCTTATAAACGGAACAAAAGTTATTATATACATTAATATATATTATATTATATTATATTATATATAAAAAGGGAGATGGGAAAGGAGGTAGGAAGGAAAGAACCCAAAGAAATGGGAGTCACAGGACAGAAGACAGGGTTAGTAGTGGCTTGCCAGTATCAAGGGATCTTAGTATTTGGTGCTTTTCAGGTAAGATCCACACGTTGCAGCTTGTTCATAGCTACAGTTCCCCACCATCCCACCACTCCCCCTTGTAATTTAATGTAAACATTGTGTTCTTTCATGTTTCTCATAGCTTAGATTCCGTTGATCATGCCCCCATGATGGATATGTCCTTTTGTTTTCTCACACATATGTTGGTAATTGGAGACATGGACTTAGAGTCTCTTCTCAACCACACTTTGCTCTTGCTGCTGTGGCAGCCGAGATGTTTGTGTTGATAAACTTGCAGTATGCATGCACTCGCTAATCTTGCCTGCCTTCCTAGTTTACTCCGTTCCTTCCTCCCCATCCTCTTTCATCTCTCCTCTTCCCTTCTCTTCCTTTCCTCACCCATTCACCTGTTTCTCTACTCCTCCATGCCCAGCCTTCCCCTTTCTCCTAATTTTTGAGCCAATGCTCCATTACTACTTTTTAAAAATCTTAATGTGGCTAAAGACAAAAGAGTCCACAGAAGTCAGCTTCCCGGAGTCAGCAAAGGGAAGAGCAGATCTAGAATATGGTTTCCCAGCAGGCCAAGCTTTGGCTCAGCGTGGACAATAGTCAGAGGAGGTAGGAGATGGGGAAAGAGTGAGGCCAAGCTGTGGAATGTCAGAAATCCTCACTGTTTCTGTGGACCAAATCATCTTTCTAACTACTCAGTTCTTTAATGACCTTCACAAAACTTCAGTGCCTTTTAATAGCTTTTCATGAGTTTACAGTTAATGTTTAATCCGTTAATTGTCATGATGGCTTTTTCAAATACAGTGTGTTATAATTGATTTTCCTCACTAAGCTCCCTTTCCACCTTTTGTGCTCTCCGTTTGTGTCATGTGTCCCTGTGTAGCTTGTCCCTAGAGGTGTTCCCTATCTCCTCAGCAAGTGTTCACTCTTTCTTGGTCTCCTTTGTATTAGGATGGACTCTGGTTTGCACCCACTCATATGCATACGTATATGCATTGCAGACCAAGCTCAGCATATAGAGAGAACATGACACTGTTGCCTTCTGAGTGTCAAACCCAGCCTTTTAATTGTGGGCTATTCTGGCAGGATGCCATCTTAGCACGCCTGTTCCACTTTGAAAAGAGACACTTTATACTGCTTCATTCTAACAGACTGACGCACTGACAGATTCTGAATCACAGAGAATCTTCTGGATTGTCTATGGAGACACTAGGGATATTTGAAACTAGCTGTTCTAGAACAAATGAAGAGGCAGTCATGCAGCAAGTATGAAAATCATGTCACCTGTAGGTTTTCCCCAGTAGAATGAGCCTAGTAAAGTGATAGTTATGGGATAATAAGGAAGCAGAGAAGTTGGAACTTCATATGCAACTGTAGGAAACAGCTTAGCCGTTCCTCAAATGGATGAACAGTTTCCGTGTAACTCAGCTCCTCTGTTCTTAGGAGCACACCAGAGGGAACTGAAAGCTTTCATCCACATAGACAAGTACACAGATGTCCACAGTAGTACTATTCATAAGCAAAGCAGTTGCCAAAAAGATACGAAGGGCTGATGGTATCACTTGGTGGTAGGTAGAGCACTTGCCTGGAGTTCATGAAGTCCTCCCTAGTTTGATCCCTAGCAACTCAAAATAAATTCTATATACATTAAAGCATGGTTGAGTCTTGACAAGTGTTGAATGAAAGAAGCTAATCCCAAGGATCATACATTATATGATTACATTTATATTATATGTGCAGAATAGGAATATCTTGAATGACAAAAGGGAGATTGGCTATTACCAAACAGTGGAAAAATTAAAAGTAATTTCTTTTGGGTCATGAAAATGTTCTAAGACTGATTGTAGTAATGAATGATGTATAACCAAATATAATAAAAGCCATTGAATTTATGGACATCAAATGGATGGACTGTATAGCTTAAGAATTATATCTCAATAAAACTATTAAAATCACATTGATATAAAAATACACATTGTGAAGCCCTGGGTTTCACAAACGTAGATTTGCTTGACAGACGACTGGATATGTGGATTGCAGTGAACTCTCCAAGAGTGCTGTCTGTGGTAAAACTATAGACCCTTGCAGTTTTGTAGACTCTTGTAAGTACAATGTTATTCTTTTGTTATATGTTCCGGTTGGAATTGTGAGATAAAGTATCTTTGTTTAATTGCTATGAAGTTTTGTTGCACACAAATGATTTTCTTTAATCACCAGGTTATTGCTTAGAATATTCTACCATATTGGATAAAGAAGCCAAACCATACAAAGTTGACCCATTTGTAATTATGATTAAGTTTTTGTTGGGGTAAGTTTTATTATCTGTGATAATTTTAATTTTGTTTATAAAATAATTATGTCCAATTTCATGATGAAGTGTGAACTTATATATATATTTGGCAACTGATATATTTTATTAAATTTGAATCTTCTTTTAGGAAAATGCTCAATATGTTTATTTTCAGTAGTGAAATCATTTTCAAACTAATTATAGATCATTCCCAATAGCTGTTGACTTCTGACTTTAAGCTGCTAAACACTGTATTGGTTGATGTAGGGATTGATTGATAGGAGTAAAGGAGCCCTCAGATACTTAATGCTTAGTAGATTCTCTTGGAGGATAAGTTACTTGTTTTGTTCATTAGAATTAAGAACCAAGGACTGAGGAGGTCACTTGGTGGGTAAAAGTGCTTCTGTGAAAACATGAGTTGTTGAATCTCTAGTACTGACACCAAGACCAGTTGTGGCTGTTTGCCTTAAAACCCCAACATTGAGTGGGAAAGGACAGTTGGAACCTGAGCGCTTGCTGGCTGAAATGGCAAATTCCCAGTTTAGTGACAGACCCTATCTCAAGGGAATAAGGCATGGAGCTGTAGAGGAAGGTGCTCAGTCTGTGTACAGCATACCACACACACACACACGCACACGCACACGCACACACAGACACACACACACACGCACACGCACACACACAGACACACACACAGACACACACACACAGACACACACACAGTTGCACACACACACGCACACACACAGTTGCACACACTTGTAACCCAGCACTCAGAGGGTGGAGGCAGGAAGATCTACACTTCAAAGCCAGCCTGGGCTACATTAACATTTATGCAGAAAAACAAACAAAAGAGGATTAAGATTTGTTTTCGCTATATTTTATAAACTATTTGAGCACGTTACAGATTCTAGTAGATGGCTAGGCACCTGTTAAACAACAGCTGTTGCAGTTTCGTTTGCTTCTACTTGATGGTTTCATTTGTCTGCTTCACAGGTATAAATGGTTCAAGGAACTGTGGGATGCAGTATTATTACCAGAATTAGATGCCATCGTTTTGACTAGTCAGAGCATGTGTTTCCCTCTTGTATCCTTGATTCTCTTTCTGTTTGGAACATGCACTGCATACTGGAGTGGCCTACTGTCTTCTACATCTGTGCAGCTTCTTTCTTCATTGTGGCTAGCTCTGAAAAGGTAAAGTTATGCTAAAAGCTTTCTTACTCCTCTCAGTGAAGAAAATATAAGGGCTAGGGTGGAGCCCAGAGGAAAAGCATGTGCCTGCTGTGTGGTAGGTAGGGCCTGATTCTGATCCTCAGCCCTGAAGAGAAGTGGAGCAGAGAGGAGGGGACGTATAAAATCCTGTGCGCGTTCACACACATTCCAACAGGAATCTTGTCATTTATATCGTAAATAAAGACCCTGGCTTCTTTTATCACACTCAAAGGCAGGAGACCCCAGTCCTGGTCTTTACCATCTGATTGGATGAATGGATAAACTCTTAAAAACAGAGCCTGAGGTTGTATGGAGTACAGGCCCAAAGGCTGTTTGAATTTAAAGTTCCTCGAGGCTTCCCGGATAAAAACCGGAGTCTAGTTTTCTTCTCACTCCTCCGTGCTGGATGGCTGTGATGTGGTTTCCTGTCACACATGCTCCTGCTTCCCTCAGGGTTGTGAGGCGGTTCTCAGCTTTCTGTGAGTAAGACCTCGGGCTTCACAGACGGGAATGTGTTCTTCTGTCAGGCTTGCGAGACACAGGACCTGTCAGTAATTGTCATGTTTTCTTCCTTAGTAACAGTTGTAATGACAGATTGAAATAATCACCCCAATGTGTTATAGAACTGTATATGACGTCATACCTTTGTTGAGAAATACCTTATTGTTTACTTTGTGTTCCTCACATATTAATAGCCAGCAGAGGGCCTGGTAGAGCACTTCAGGCTTGTTGCTTTCGATTTGAACCACTCAGGCTGTTAAATGTTTCCAGCCTCAGACCCTCTTAGATTTTTAAATATTTACACATACCTAATGAGAAATCTCATAGATAACCTGAAGGTTATTTTATAATTTCCATAATACACCTGCATTCTGGCGGTGGCCCACCAGTGAGCTCGTGGATTGGAATGTTCTCTTGTGACACGAGGGATCTTCAACCTATACGTTTTGGGTTGTTTTGGACTATATGAATATGTTACCGTGTTTTTTAAAAACCTTGTTCCTTTTATTCCAGACCTGCTGAACTTCCTAAAGATGTCAAGGTGATGTCCCCAGACCTGCCTATTTTGACGGTTGTCTTTCTCATAGTGAGCTGGACAGCTTGTGGGGCACTTGCCATACTCCTGTCTTACCTGTACTATGTGTTTAAGGTATGCGGATCAGTAGGACCAGGCCTGGGCTTTGTGTTAGGCACCTGTAGAGTGCCTTACAGTGGTTAGTGTCAAAGACTGTGGTTCTGCAGCCCTCTATTATATCAGAAAATTGATGGTGCAAAGGTGGTATTTTTTGTTCTTTGTTTTTTTTTGGTTTTTGCATCATGATTATTTAACTTATATTTAGTTAAGTATAGAATTGAAATTATTGGTCTGAATGGAGGTTTTGGTTAAAACAAAGGAAGAGAGATGTAATCTATTGTTTTAGGTTGCTTTTTGTTCTTGCACGCATTAAATTTTTCAACATTTTAAAGACTGGATTTACACTTTTCAGAAGTAGATAAAGGAAAAGTTGTTAGTTTTAATCATGTCGTCAGTCATGTCAATGAATAGGGACATAAATTGCTGAATAATTAAATACAATGACAACAATAATCAAGCTGCCTGCCGGTTTTCCTGGAGAGGCAGAGAACACTGAATAAACGACCAGCCTCGCAGGGATGTAAGAGGCTACAGGCTACATGCCTGGTGCACTCTTGACACCACACTACATGACTGCTTTTACTGATTCTTTTTAAACACTAAGACGCACATACTGTATTATTTTCAGTTTTCTAAAAGGGAAGTTTTATGCATCTGAAAAGCTGTCTAGAGCTACTTAACTTCAGTTTATAAATTACATGGTTAGGTTCTGTTTTTTAATTAGAATTTTTTTAAGATTTATTTATTTATTACATGTAAGTACACTGTAGCTGTCTTCAGACACTCCAGAAGAGGGCGTCAGATCTCATTACGGATGGTTGTGAGCCACCCTGTGGTTGCTGGGATTTGTACTCAGGACCTTCGGAAGAGCAGTCGGTGCTCTTTAACCACTGAGCCATCTCTCCAGCCTCCCCCCTTTTTTTGGGTGGGGGGGGTTTCCACACAGGGTTTCTCAGTGTAGCCCTGGCTGTCCTGTAACTCACTCTGTAGACCAGGATGGCCTCGAACTCAGAAATCCGCCTGCCTCTGCCTCCCAAGTGCTGGGATTAAAGGCGTGCGCCGCCACCACCACCTGGCTTAGAAATATTTTTTTTAAAAACTGACTTAAAGACAAAACTCCATCAGATGTTTGTGGAAAACAATAAATTTTTTTCTTAAAAGTCTTATAGGTAATTTACTACCACATATAATTGAACATTTTTATATAATATTAAATATAATCAAACCTTTGTCCTACAAGATATAAAGTTACTATAGCAAGGCATTATTTACACATAGGCTCATGGGATTTAAACAGTTTCTGCATATTCTGGAAGTTTGTATTATTTCTATTGTGTTTTTCTTTTTCTTTTTTAAAGAATTATTTATTATATT
>JADRCC010566871.1:486-17316 GCA_019843855.1 Hylomyscus alleni
CTCAGAGAGAAAAGGGGGGAGAATGAGAGGAAGGGAGGGAGAGAGAGAGAGAGAAAGAGAGGAGAGAGAGAAGAGAGAGGGAGGAGACACCTTAATTGAAGTGTCATTAATGAGGTCAAAATCGGAAGGGTCAATACTGTGTTCTGATACAGCTCTGTTGTTGGAACTCATACATTAAAGGTTTGCATTTGACTGTGTGTGGCCATCATAATCCTAAGTGTAGTTATCCAGAAACTATATTAAAGTGAAGCTTTAAAGAATGAAGAATTCATAGACATTTGGCTGAAATTTATCCTCAACTATTCCGAACAAATGAAATGTCACAGACTGATAAATGCCACAGATTTCTTGTTCGGTGATCAACTGTATCTAAGACAGGCAGGACACACAGCTCTGGAGAAAACCAGACCACAAAGGGAAACCACTATACTGATTACAGCACATGGTGCAGGTCCCAGGTTACCCAAAAGCCCCTCAGATTACTCTTCAGGCCCCACAGAATTCTCTGGCTGCTTCCAGGAACATTACTACTTAAGGTAAAGATGATCTCACATCTATCAGATAAATTCAGGTGGAGATTGGGGGATGATGTAATGGCATAAAACAGAATGCATGTCCATATGGATTCCATATGTACATATTGAATATAAAATGAGAGAACATGTATTTGTAAAATAATTGGATTGCTTCTGTGGGCCAAATCTGGCCAGAATTTGCTTATGATCAGTATAGACATTTATAACAAAGAAAAATATTAGCCTGTCCTTATGCTTCTGTGATGGTTACTGTGTTCATTTTTGGTGAGTGTGTATCAGAGTCAGAAAGGAGCTGGCATAGGTCCAAGCGAAAACAAAAGGACATTGTTTCCTAATGGAGATAATTAGAGGACATAATGAAATATGGACACAGCCTATAAAGCCATAAATGATGAACACATACAATAGCATGCGCTTCCAGAACTAAGAAATTCTGAAGGTAGACATCTAGGGAGCCAAGAATTAATTTTGTGGTTGGAGTCACAGAAGTAACCGGACCTTGAGAGAGGTCATCTACAGTAACAATCCAGAGTCACTTGACTTGAGAAGAACTTCTTGGCTTTATGGTGGGTATGACCAGGAGAACAGTCATCTGCAAGCCTTTTTCTCCAACATCCAAGAGAACTGGATCCATGCTGCCCAGTTTGAGGGCATCATCTGTGTGTAGCCATTGTCTACTCCTGGTGTGGGTTTACATGAGCCTCTTTGACCCAAGGAAATAAAAGGTCTATATTTTTAGCTCTCCCACTAAGTGAAGGCAGTCTAAGCTGAGTTCTTGACTTGGTAGTTTAGTGCCCAAACAGTAATATTCTTTCTTCCAATCTCTGGTTTCTACACATTCAGTTTCTTTCTGAATACACATGGTTCTCCAAGGTTAGAGGGACAATCTTTGGATTTTATCATGGTGTGAAGTGTTAGAGCAGAAAATGACCTTTAAAGCTATCTGTCTCCATCAAAGTCCCAGTCCCTTTCTCCTTGCTATGATAAAATACCCTGACAAAAGCAACTTGCAAGAGAAGGGTTTCCTTTGGCTTACCAAGAGATGCAGTGTATCATGGTGGGGGAGACACGGCAGCAGGCATGCTTGCCAGGAGCTTCAGAACTCAGGAGCAGAAAATGAACAAAAGGTAGCTTACTGTTTAAAGCACTGAGAGCTGCCAGGTAACACACTTCCTCCCAAAAAGTGTGGCAGGAATCATCTTGGGACTAAGTGTTCGTATGCATGAACCTATGGAAGACATTTTTACATTCAAACCATAGCACTAACCCATTAGGTAAATTGTTACTGCAGTTGATTAGAGCAAAATGCTACTATTATGATTTGAAAAGTGCTTTTACATTAAGGATTTTATTTTTATTCTAACTCTTTTGTTCAGTGAAGGAAAGTAGACACATTTTACAGGTGAGAAAGCTGACCTTTGATTAAATGTTTCTAAAGTCACAGTTTGATATTAATAGAATGAATATTTCCTCATTTTAGTTACAATATTTCCCCACTGCCTAGCACACTTGGATGCTTAAGGGATAATAACTAACACATTTGACGAACCAGAAGAATTGAAAGAACCTCGTAATAGACAGATATGCCAACAGGACTCTCAGTGATCTGAGGACAAAGGATGATAGCAATCTGAGAAACTGGTGCGACATCAAATGGTGTTCATTTAAATGACTGAATAAAGTTAAATGGCTTTCTTTTTTTTTTCCTCCTCACTGGGAGAATTGTAACTGAAGAATCACAGCACTACCTATCTTTGCTCCAAACTGAAAATCAAAACTAGCAGCAGCACAGTCACCATCATCCTGCTGAGCATTTCCTGCTGCACTGCCTCAGCCCCATGACACCAAAAAAGAGGGAGAGGGCTACGCAGACAGGGAGGAGACCACTGGGGTTCAGGAAGTTATCGATTTTGCCAAGGAAGGGACGAGGTCAGGCTCTCTGACTTCAGATGTTAGTCTTCTCTCCATTATGCCCGTTTTATTTCCAGGACTGACTCGCAGCACTCAGTTCCACCTTGGCCTAAAGCCATGGCTATAAACTTCCATGCATCTCTGTATTCCTAAAGTCAGATTGTTAGGACCCTAAAGTCCCAGAATGCCTCCATAAACAGCATTTTGGAAATACAGGTAAACAAGAATATCATATGATTTACTGAAAGAAGTAGATGTGCAAGTGCATGACATCACTCGGTGGGGACGCTGGGAAGTGAGTATTCCTACCACCATAGTACAACGGATGTGGCTAGAACTAGAGGAAAATATTCTAGCAAGACTCTCGAGGAGTAGACTAACATGGACTTGCGGTGCTCATGCGGAAGGCATTTTGATGACACCTACCAATGGGTCTCTAGAGCAAGCAGAAAGCAGTGAAACATGATAGAGGGACGGAGTTAAAAATATGTACTGTGAGCTCCGTTTTTCCAAAGAGGCAAAGAATTTGGCCTTGCAGTCTGTGAATGCTTGTTCCCAGATCAACAGGCAGCTTTTCAAAGTCATTAGCACCTCGAGCCAGCCAGCCACAGTCCACCAGGGACAACAAGAGTTTTACACATACATGCTGAACAGTTATTTCCTACAGCTAATTACTATCCAGACTGGCATCTCATCCACAACCTGCCAGATTGGCCACGAATTAACATCTCAATCCAAATCGCCCAGCTCCGGCAGGATTTATTCCTCCTGTTATCTATGCTAGCCTGATAATTACATCTCTCTTTCCTTGACCACTCTAGACCAGGAGTTCTCAACCTGTGGGTTGTGACCATAAGAAAACATATTTTTCAATGTTCTTAGGAGACCCCAACCATGCATTTATTTTTGTTGATACTTCATAACTGTAATTTTGCTACTGAGCCGTGTCTCATGCCATAACCCACAGGTTGAGAACCACTGCTCTCTGGACAATATTCATTCTTGTTCCCCTTCTCCTGATATTTCCCATTTTAGATTTCTTTTCCCCAGTACTTATTAAGAACCCTCAAGAACATATTCAGACCACTGGGTAATTTAAGTTGGTTAGACTTTACTTTCTCTTTTGGTAATGATCTGTTCTTTGAATTTTGCTTGCTTTCTGTCCTTCCTCTGGGTTGTTTGCCTATTCAAGCTTGTAGACTCTGGGCTGCTGTTTAAGATATAGGCCCCAGGATATGACTTGGGTAATCTTCATTACTTTCAAAACATTACTATGCAAGAGCTATTAAGTGAATATAGGAGATAAACATTTGACTGGAAGATTTCCCTAGACCTTAGAGAGTTCACATTTTAAGAAGTAGGTGAAATATAGGTTGAGATTACTAAAAAATAGTTGTTCTGTGGTAAGTCACGCTAAAGTGAACCACACAAAATACAGCAGCCATGCTGCACGAGGAAGAGATTATTTTTAATAAGAAGGATGAAGCATGAACAAATTCAAGAGATTCTTACTTGAACTGGGCCCTTTAAAAAACAAAAAGGAGGAGGGAAGAGGAAAGGATATGATCCAAATACACTGTCTGAAATTCTCAACAAATAAAACATAAATAAATAAGTAATAAAACACTGAAAGAAGAAGATATCAACAATTGGAATTTCTGAATACCATTCTATGCTCGAGAAAGAAGTTTAGACATGCATAAAATACAGCCAGATGAAGTCATGTTAATTAATTTGGTGGGAACCTTGGGACAGCAGAGTAATACGGGGAGGGAACGACCTGAGAATAAAGCTAGTTCAGGAAATGCAAGCCTTCTGACAGCAGATACAGGGAGATTAGAAAGATGGTGCGTCACGATCCTTGTTGTCCTCTCTCTAACAGGGAAGGAAAAAGATAGTCCTTTGATTGAGGTAGCCACAGGGAAAGCAACAGCTCTGGAGAAACTATGGAGAGCCATTCACCTGAGTGCTTATCCCAACTCCCTAGGTTCTGGGATGGATCCGCAATGGAGAGTCGATGCTCAACGCCAGCCTGGTCAACGCCAGCTCTTTGTCTGAGGCCGAGCAGCTACAGCGGGAGCATGAACAGTTCCAGTTAGCCATCGAGGTAACCCCCAAATCTGGATGCACTGTCTCTGTTCACCTCTTTTGACTCTGGCTGTCGGGTAGGATGGCTGTCTGAGACGATATAGCGTTGCCTTGGGTGGTGGAGCCCTTGTGTTTTCTAATAACAGTGCAGGAACCTCCTTCACACTTGGGTATCAAGAATGCAGGGTTCATTCTGCCTCCAAGATATCAGGAGCCATGTATGCACACTTCAGATGAGAATATTTTCTGTTCCTTAAGGCCCTAGTGCAGTTAAATTTTTACCTATGAATTTTTTTTTTTTTACTCACAAACTATATACCAGTGAGAAATGCAAAGGTAAAAGGTGGCAAAGCTTCCCATTGAAAACCACTCAGAAATGAGGGCAAACAGTTGTACAGGTCAGTAGTAAACTGGAATAATACTTATAAACACTTGGATTCTCGGTTAGAATCTGACTTTTAACAAGGACCACAAGGCTTGCAGCAGACTGTATCGTACAGTTTGCATGCTGAAAGTGGCCGTTCAGTTATGCTAGCAGAAGCCATGTTTGAAGAATAAACTGCAAGTAGAAGTTTACCAGCTGGGACTTTGGTAAACTTTTTACTAAGGTTTTTAAAAAAGTCCATTGTAAAAGAAAATTTCACTTTGGATAAAATAATGTTGCCTTGCTTTAAATAATACCTTCAATTATCTTCCTGCTAGGACCTTCTCCTCCCAGAGAGACTTTAGCAGATTGCTTCTCAGTGGTGTCTGAGAAAGAATAGAAATGGCTCACGGAGCTATATTAAAAACAAAATAGGTTAAGCACCAGTGGGAAAAAAAGCAAAGGACAAAAACCTCAGATCCTTGGTACATGTAGTTCAGTATAGAACTTTGCCTACTTCTGGGTGTGTAGGAACTACAATGGGGCAACTTTCTTTTTTTAAATTTACCACTAGCAAAAAATTCTATATAATGATGGCAGAAAAATAATGAATTTTGATTATTTATGCTCATAATTGTCTTTTAATATGGTAGTCAAATTGATTGATAGCCTTTTGTAAACTGGTATTAATTGAATTCAGCCACTTATTTTTCCAGAAGCCATCTTTCATGCATATAAAAAATGGAGTTAGGATGACTGACATGTTCCCATAAGCTACTTGATATCTTCTCAGGAAGTATTAGTAGTCTGTAGGTACTGTCTGGGATTTAAGATCGAAAAGTGAACAGCATATTGCACGTGCGATATAAGCAATTCTCTTGCTGTAGAAGAGCTACCCTGCAGCAAGGAGTTTTACATTTTTGTAACAGTTTATAAGCAATCCCAAATTGATAATGGTGAGAGCACTTCAGGAGAGACCTAAATTGGGGTTATAACCAGGCACTTACTGGTCAAGTGTCTATAGTAGTGGTTCTCGACCAATAGGTTATGACCCCTTTGGGGTTGAATGACCCTTTCACAGGGGTTGCCTGGCAGATATCCTGCATATTTACCCTACATCTCATTAAAGAAGCAAAATTGCAGTTATGATGTAGCAATGAAATAATTGAATGGTTGAGGGTCACCACAACCTAGGAGCTGTATTAAAGGGTCACAGCATGAGGGAGGTTGAGAACCACTGCTCCATTGATTTAGGCAGCAGTAAGGTTTTGGCAACAGATAACGTGAAGCTATGGGGGATTTAGGCAAAGATAACTCTTGGTCATCTTTCTCCTTGAATAGAATACTTGGATAGGGTGATTACATTTGCAGTCTCTTAATCAAACGTCTGTCAAGTCAGACCAAGCCTCACAGCACACTAGACTACCCCAGTGAACTTTGAGAAAGGGTGGGCAGATGTTTGCACAGTGTATTGAAAGACTAAACTCCGTGTGGCCGTGTATGCAGTAGGTGTTAATTTGGGGAGATGTTGCTTCGTGGTTACATAGTAGAGTCTTGCTAAGTATAAATGCCTCCTAATCCCTCCTGGGGTTTTGTAGGGGTATTGCTTTAGTAAATAATTGATGCTAAGCTATAGGTGACTCTAGAGTTGGTGTCTGTGATCTCTAGGATAGCAGAGCATATAGAATTACTAGAACATCGTGGTGGTGGAAGGTCATGAGGTTGTTGTGTAGCTAAATGAACAAGGAGCACAGCCAGAACTGTTCATATGCTCCTCCAGACAGCCTATGGTTGTCTGTAAACTAAGTCTAAACTGACCTCTGCATCTGGAGAAGAATGTCCCAGAGAAGATGCAAACAATGTTTCTCTGAAACAGAGACTCTCTGTGTAGACCAGGCTGACCTTGAACTTAACTATTTAGCCCAAGCAAGACTCAACTCATGGCTGTCCTAATGTTCAACCCCCTAAGTGATAGACTACAACATGTACCACACTATACCTGGCTGGATACAAGCGATTTTAAAGGAAGGTTAAGCAGCCTAGTTTGGCTTTTCCTGTGTGCCAGCCTTACTGCAGGTTTTTCGCTGATTGCTGGGGGTGGGATGGGAGGTATAATTTGCCTTCTTATAACCTGAGAAAGGAAGCTCCAGGGTTTTGTAGGGAAAATAGCTATTGATGAAACAATGAAATGTGTTGTGTAAACAGACATTTTTAAGAGTAAAGGGAGTCCCAAATTCCCAAATATATAATCCCAGAACTCCTGGAGGGTGAAGCAGGAGGATTGCAAAGTCAGCCTGGGCTACATAGACAGAAACTATCTCAAACAAAACAAAAGGAGAAGAGAGGGTTATTGATAATTAATCTAGAAAAGCAGTCGTTCACTGAGATGACCCTGGCCAAGCCAGGATCGTTCTAAGCCTTGCTTTGGAGGGTCCCTGGAAAGGTCAGATGTGCCCCGATAAGCCTTGTTTTCAGGAAACTGTCACCAGAACGCTCCGTGCAGAGAACCAAACAGTGCCTCCACACAGTGTAGTTTATTAAGCAAAATGGATTCTTACTTGTTAGTGCTCTGAATTCGCTGTTGTGCCTTCAGAAACTGCGACCTTCAGACAGAGAAGCTCGACTTTAAAATCCATTTTTATTTGAATTCCTCCCATGCGTTCGAGCATAAAACGGTGGTTAAAACTAGATAATAAATTCAATTGATTTGGTTCAATTTTCTTGCACTTACAACTACTAAATATTAATGTCCTTGATAACCCACATCTTAAAACTCTAACACTCAATAGGATTAGATGGTAAGGAGTGAAAATGGATGCAAAGTAATGTCTTAAGCTTAGCAAAGCAAAGATTAGGCCACATGGATGAGCGTTTATCATTCAGGAAATTAAAGAAGAAAAGCTCACTCAGGACTGTTACAGAATAATGAGCTTCGGAGTAAGGAACAGTTTATTACATAACACAAACTACACAGAGAGTGGAGGTGACTCGACACTCTCTGAAGATAAAATGTTAAAACAGGTTTACACTGACAGTTATTACATGGTAAGGGCAGAAGACATAATTGTTGTAATCACTAACATTCATCTGGAGAACCTTCTTGCAAATGAGAAGTGCTGTAGACTTCATTCCAATCCCAGAGAAAAAGTCATGTGCCATAAAAGACTGTAAGTTTGGGAATAGGTCAAACAGGAGTTTGGTTTTGCCACTTGCTTTGATGTAGTTTTGAAGCATACTGTTTAGCCTGCTGTGTCTTGATGCCTTAATCTCTGAGCTGGAAATAAAATCCACCTCATAGAAGGGCTGTGTGAACCAGAAAAGTCAATGCATAATCATAGGGCCCAGCACAGAACACACACACACACACACACACACACACACACACACACACACACACACACCCTTGGAGAAGTGACAGCCATTTGATTGACACATACCTCTGCTCCCACTGTGACAGTTTTACTTTCTAAGCAACAGGAACCCACCAAGAGTTAGCTAGGTAACAAAGGAGTTCATAGAAAAGAGGTTTGCCCTGAGCTTCTGAAAAGGTTCACTGAAGGAGGTTTGAGGCAAGTTTCAAAGAACAGAAGGGATCGTTGACAGGGGCTTAGAGCATCTACCAAGGACAGGAAGAAGGACAGGAAGAAGGACAGGCAAGGCAGGAAGGTTCGTGGCTTGCTTTCAGAGGTGTGGGGAGAAAGCGTAGTTGTATTGAGAAGACAGACCATGCTGTGGAGGACTCTGGTGACAGCCAGTTTGGACCTAGCTTTGAAGCAATGAGGGAGCCATTGGAGACTTCTGAACAGAGAGAAAGATGTGGTGCTTGTAAGATGGAAGCCGTAGGGATGAAAAGAATGACAGGAGCACTTCCTCATCCATCAAACTAAGCAGAACTGCCCAAACCATCTGCGAGGCACTGGAGATGTGGCTCAGTGGCAGAATGTGTGCTTGGCATGTTCAGAGCCCCAAGACAAATCCTAGCATGTCAAAGGGATGGGGGAAAGGAAAAGAAAATGCACAGAATGGATCTATGAATTAGAACTGGGAGGAAAGACAATTGGCTGTTGCTCCTACATACACATGTGTATATGAAGTATACACATGTGTATACTTCACATGTGCGAGGGAGTGCGGAGCAGCAGTCAGGGATGAGGTTAAGACTGTAACAAATTCTAGGTGGCAGGGGAAATGGGTAAGAGGAGGCCACCAGCCTAAGAGGCCAGGGACTTTGAGGAACCATTTTAAAGAGATGGGGTTGGCTTCTATTGAGGGTTTGGCATCTGCCCTGCTACAGATGGCAGCACCTCCTCAGAAGGGTGAGAGGTGGGCTCCCTTGCATCAGGTGATCCCAGAGGAGGATCTGACACTAAGAAAATGCTTCTTCACAGAGAAAATGTAGAAGCCAGGGGAGCCTATAAGAGCTCTGAAGATGGGAGCGGTTAGCAAGGCTAACCTTGGCGTCTCTCCATTTAAGAAACAGTGCCAGTTATACAAAGAAAGCCGGGGCTTTGGAGGGATTGTTCTGCCCTTTCATTTACTTTCTCTAGTTTCATTTAGCAGTGAGGAGCCCAGCCGTGACAGCCATTAGAACTGAGGCTGTCACGGGGTAAAAGCCCCAAAGGGTCAGGGATGCTGGTGGAGGTGGAGTCGTGCAGCTGCTGCAGGTTCAGGATGAGGGGCACATAGAAGCCTTGTAGACAGAGCTAAGTAAGTAGGAAGTACAGGATGAAATCTAATGATGGGGGGAAAGGCAGGTGTGTGTGGTGAGATCAAGGAGACTCTTAGGTTGGAGTTGCCCTCAGACCCAAGGAGTACTAAGTAAGTCAGCTATAAAAGTGGTCTTAGCCCTGCTGCCCAAGCCAAGTAGAAAGAACTCTGGAGTGTCACTGTGTTCTAGCCACCCTCATTCACCATTAGCCAGAAGGATCCAGCAGCCTAGGGCACAATGCTGGTAGTTTTCCCAAGTCTGTAGCACTCTGATGTCCTCACGGGGATTGTCCTAGGTAGGGTTACTACTGCTGTGGTAGAACATCTCAAGCAAACCAAGTTGGGGAGGAACTGTTCATCACTGAAGAAAATCTAGACAGAAACTTCAACAGGATAGGAACCTGGAGAGAGGAGCTGATAGAGACCATGGAGGGTGCTGCCTACTGGCTTGCTTCCCATGGCTTTCTCAGCCTGCCTTCTTATATAACCCAGGACCACCAGCCCAGGGATGGCACCACCCATAATGGGCTGGACCCTCCCCCATCAATCACTAATTAAGAAAATGCCCTACAGACTTGTCTACAGCCCCTTCTTATGGAGTCATTTTCTTAATTGAGGTTCTTTCCTCTCAGATGACTCTAGATTGTGTCAAGAAGACATAAAACTATCCAACAGAAGGATCATCACATCTGTGCTTTGTTTTACAAAGCCTGAGTCTCAGTTGGCTTTTGTTCCCTGCCACCTAGTCCTTCAGCCAGGCCCCCCAGCCTCTTGCAGTTAAGATCCAGAACATAGTTAACCCTAATCAGAAACCATAAAGCAAGTGAGATGCTTGTCTCCTAAAGGCCATTGCAAATAACAAAAGGCTCCAGCTTTGAGCTCATTCTTGCCTGCAGGGCTCTGCTTCTTTGGTGGAGTAACTGTGGAGGGTGGGGCGGTGGGGACAGGAGAACTCATTCTTCAGGTCTAGTAACCTACCAAGTTTCCCCATTCTACCTAAATCCTTTTCTACTGGTCACTAATGTTTCAGATTGTGCATTGCTAAGTGGCATAGCATTACATGTGTTTGGGGGCGAGTGCTTATTTAATCTGTAAAATACTGCATCAGTAATCATTGAAAGTTCGGTGATGAGTGATTTTATGATTAAATTTGAAAAAGAGACTAAGGGGCCAATCAGTGACAAGGTTTCTACACAACTTCTGTTTCTCTACTGAAATAGCCTTAAAATCTAGGGTAATGGAAGTAGAAAGCTTAGAATGGGTCAGGAGTTAGGGTCCTGGGAGATCAATGACATGTATGATTTCCTTTGTGTAAATGTGCCTTAAAGACAGTAATGTATTGATCACCGTGACAAATGGATCAGTCATTTAAAGCTCTTTAACTTCTCTGCATCTTTCCAACCACACCTCACTCCACCCCTCCCATATCACACCTGGGCTGCTCCCACGGACCTCTCTCTCCTCCCCTCGTGCCCAGTCCCTCTTTCATGCCACTTCCTTGCAGAAGACACACCAGAGCGCCCTGCAGGTACAGCAGAAGGCAGAGGCACTGCTCCAGGCGGGCCACTATGACGCTGACGCCATCCGGGAATGTGCCGAGAAGGTGGCCCTCCACTGGCAACAGCTCATGCTAAAGATGGAAGACCGACTGAAACTTGTCAACGCCTCTGTGGCCTTTTACAAGACCTCTGAGCAGGTGAGAGGGAAGTCTGTGGACATGAGTGGAAGATGAAAGAGGCTGGTTATAGTACAGCATCAAAAGCCGGGCGTGTTGGCACTAACTGTGAGAATAAAAGAATGACTTATGGACACACTACCATTTCTTATCTTTTTTTCTTTTCCTTTTCAGCAAGGAACCATGTGATTTTCTTTTTCATACATTTCTCAAACTCATCAGATCAGTATGGAGGTGTTGAAGTAGAAATCAAGAGTGTTGAATGAGCAATATATCAGTCAGCCATTGTAATAATAGTGCTGTGTAACAAACTACCCCCACATTTGATAATATAAATCAGCATTTGTTTTCTGTTTAAGTACCTAGGATCCAGCTGATTTCCCTGAACTTGGTATGTCTAGACTCCAGACTATACCTTGCATCCAGCTTGTTCATGTCTCTCTCATGCTGCCTGATCAGCAGCTACTTAAAATGCATCCATAGTCAAAAGAACTCAGAATCTACTGCACAAGATCTCTTCAAGTCTTTGATTCTGTCCTACTGTGGAACAGGTCTCAAGTGTCTTAGTCTTCACATCTCTGCATGTTTTGTTATCTATTTTTTCTCAAGACTTGAGCTGGCATGCATGCTTTGTGTCTTGCATTAAAAGAAGTAGGAAAGGTGGGAGCTAGTCAAGTCATCTTTTGGTTGGGGGCAGATTTCTCATGACACGGCAAGCATGAGGAGATTTCTCGTGACACGGCAAGCATGAGGAGGGGGTTCTGTCCGAGTCATCGTTCAGCTGAGTTCAGAACTCCAGTCAGTCGTGTGCTTGCCTAACATGCATAAAGCCCTTGACCAGAATTTCAAGGTCACTTTTAGTTACATAGCAAATACAAGGCCAGCCTGGGCTTGATGAGACCCTGTCTCAAAAACAGACAGACGTATTCTTTACCAAGAAGAATGACTTTTTCAGAGAAAGCCAAGACAGTGACAGCTCTTCTCCCAACTCTGTGCCCAACAAGTACCCAAGGCTGTTGAAGGAAAGTGTAAGGATTCAGGGTTCTGCTCTCTGATTGGTTGGTTGTTTGACTGCCATAGGGATGGAAACTCTCTTCTTATGCTTATTAGGCAAGTATCTGCTGAGTTTTTATTTCCTGTCCCTCCAGGCACTGATACCAGGCTGCCATGAGACTCCTACTGTAACACTCAACCTAACTCTCTCTGTGAACTCTCTCTGATGCTCTGTTTTCTTCTGAGGTCATTTATAAGGTCCTTCAACATGGTCCCTCTGAATTTTTATAACATATATATACATATATATATATATATATGTGTGTGTGTGTGTATATATATATATATATATATATATATATATATATGCCTTTAAAGTTAACTCAAATGTATTCTCCCTCAGAAAGAAATGTGATTTTATAATAAAGATGGATGATTGCAAAGTCAGCCTGGGCTACATAGACAGACTTTGAACATTTGTCCCCAAGAGAGTTGAAAGATGACTTTCGTTTATGGCCCATAAATCACACAAGGGAGGTAGCTTTTCACTTCACCACTGCTTGAGGCAGACAAGTACAGATGCTGAGGCAAGCCATCAAGTATCTTCTCCAAGCCTGGTCTACGTAATTCATAATTATCATGAGGTTACAACAGTATAGAGCTATAGAACATAATAGAAACATACATGCATGCATATGAATGTGTGTGTGAGATATATATCTCATATGTGTGTATATATATGATATATATCATATGTGTTGTGCATGTATATGATATATGTTACATATATGTATATATGTATGTGAGATATATATCAATTTGTGTGTGTATATATGTGTGTGTGTATCCCTGTGAATCCCCTAAATACCTAGCCTATTTCTTCATCTCTTACTCTTCATCATATTCTTGAGTAATATTCTCAACCCCTACAGCTTCATCCTTTAGCCATCAGCTGTACAGAGACAATTCCACAATCTCCACCTCCAGTCACAAGGTTCTCAAAATATCTGTTCAGAATATCCCAGGGGTGGTGGCTGCCTAAATCTCGAGGCTGGACTTCACTGCCGTGTGAAAAGTTCTGCTGTAGAAGTCTGCAGAGAATACCCTCTGAGCAGTTCGCTTAACGAGCCTCCTCTTCTATGATTCCCCAGGTGTGCAGTGTTCTGGAGAGCTTGGAGCAGGAGTACCGGAGAGACGAGGACTGGTGTGGTGGGAGAGACAAGCTGGGTCCGGCAGCAGAGATGGACCACGTCATTCCACTGCTCAGCAAGCATCTGGAGCAGAAGGAGGCCTTCCTGAAGGTCAGTGAACACTGCCACATAGGTCTCAGACTCCAGCCGCACCCTCGCCTCTCACCAGCACCCACCTTCATCAAGTAAAGAGGGAAGGAACTGAAGACACAGCTCCTGGTTAATGTGTAAAGCCACAAACTAAATTTTCCATGTTCATTTCTTTCTTGGCACTTTTGGTGTCATCGGGTATAGGATACATTATTATTGCCACTGCAGGGTTAGAATACTCCAAGATCACATAGTTATGGCCACATGCTTTTACTCACTTATATTCAGTTTATAAAAAAATAATTTATTGTTTTCTATTATAGTGCTAGGGTTTGAACACAGGGCCTCACACCTGTTAGGCTAACATTCTACCACTGAACAATAACCCTAACCCTAAGGTGATCTTTTGGCTGAAGAATATAAGCCGATTTATGAAGTTATTAAAATGAAACTTTTATGAGTAGGTATTGCAAAATTTAAGGTCAATAAATTTAGATACTATTTATCAATCTAGCAATTTTCAATTTACAATAAATATTACAATGTTTATTCTCCTATATGAAAGTAGAAACACATTTCCTGGGGGTTTCTGAATTGGCCCTAGTGTCTCAGAGAAGGAAACCAGCCCTGGTCCACGTGGGCTTTTAGTAGTAAGGGAAATCCTTCTGAAAGTCCCCTGCCAGCAGGCTTCCCAGTTCAGCCTGGTCCACAGGCTCCACTCACCCCAAAACTTCCATGTTCTTCCACTGGGGTTCCTCAAAGAGAATTTGTGTTCCCTGACATGCCACCACTGAAGTCACACATCTGTAACTAGCCACTGTTTTTATTAGAGCTCCTCACTTGACCACCAAGTCTTTCTGTTCCTTTCTTAAGAGCCCCCTGTCCCTTATGGACCCACCCTCCTTCCTACTGTCTGGTATCTTACACAGGTATCAGTCAGAACCATGAATACGCAGATTAAACTAATACAGATCAGTAGAAATTTTCCCATACAGAACTTAAAATAATTTAAAAGTTTCATTGTTACAAAACAAAGTTAAAAATAATTGAAGGATCATGGGAAGGGTTTAAAGTAGAGTTCTGAAAGTGTTCTTGGGACTGGGACTGGCTTGAGGAGGGGGAGGGGAAGAACGTGCTGTGCGAGCATGCGGACCTGGGTTTGGATCTCCAGCATCTGTGTAGAGAGCCAGTCACAGTCCCATGCGCTACATATCCCCAGCGCCACTGAGGATAGAGAAGCATGGTCACTGGACCTTGCTGGCTGCCAGCCTAGCTCTGCTTCTCTGAGAGATGATGTCTCAAGAGGGCAAGGTTGACAATGGCTGAACAGGATACCCAACCTCCTCCTCTGGCCTCCTCACATGCAGGTGTGGACATATATACCCCACACACACCTGCACAGCACACCACACATACAGCACACATGCACATGCACAGAGAGAAAAAGAGTATTTCCTCATAAAATTAAATGAGTCTTTTAAAGGAGAAAGAAAACCATCTGGGCTGATATTTTTCGTATATTCCTAAAGCTGTGGAGAAAAGACTCCCCATAACTGTGGGAATTCTCTGCCCAACAGATAGTGCACAGCTTTCTGTTTATCCTTTATTGATTCATCTAGAGTCCTTAGCCTTAGACGTTCACTAATGGCTTTCAGTTCATTAGCCTGTGAGTTCCTGAGCCCATCAACTGGCCTTAGCCAGATCCAGCTTTGTTGCTACTTTTTACGTAATCATAAAAGCATATAATTTAAATTTATATTTATCATATAACAATCACTGTAATTATATAATTTGTATGATCAAAAGATAAATATAAGATTTAAAAATTTAACTTGATCTACAGATAATTTAATTTATTATTCATTAATTTATTAATATATCATTAAGTTATTAATTTAAAATTAGGAAGCAAGTGTACACTAGTTTTATAGCTATAGGAAAAACTGATTTTTAGAGAAATTCATAAGTTGTATGGGCTTAAGAGACATTAGAAGGTGCTGGAGAGATGGCTCAGTGGTTAAGAAACACTATCTACTCTTCCAGTGATCCTGAGTTCAATTCCCAGCAACCACGTGGTGGCTCACAACCATCTGTAATGGAATCTGACACACGCTTCTAGTGTGTCAGAAGACAGCTACTGTGTATTTATAATAAATAAATGAATAAATAAATAAATAGATAAATGAGAGACATTGGAAACACTCCATCAGCATATCTGGACTCTAGACTGAAGGGCTTCTTTCCTGATGCTCTTCTCGACTCTCGGTCCTATGCAGCATCAGGAGAAGGTGGCCTGTCCTCTCTGCAGCCCCTGCTGATGGGAGCCTTCAATGGCTCTGACCTTTTATGGAGGTTGATATTTCCCAACAAGAGAGAGTACTTGTTAGTGTTATTTAGATAAGGGGAACGTGATTGATAATCAGATACATTTTGGAAATTGTTGGCAATTTAAGTTTAGATTTAGAATTACGTTCTCAGCTGTGTTTGCTAGATGTGATGTGCTAAAGTGGGTTTCTGTTCCCTGGGGTCTCAATGGTGGTCACATAAGAGGCATTCTTGTAAAAGAAGAAAACCAGCCTGGATGTGAACATGATCACATTGTAATCACAATTGTAATTGTATCCCATTGTAATCACAAGTAATCGGCCTTGAAGGGTCAGCTGCTTTCTGATTTCAGTCTGAAATGGAAAAGCAAGCACTTGGTTAAAGGAGAACTCTGAGAATGAGCCTTCTAAGTTGGAATTAGCATCCCGTGAACCGGAAGTGACCTCCAGAACTCCTCTCCCTCTGGATCCCTCCAGTACCCCCATCACCATCAAGTCCCTATTGCTTCTAAAAAGGTGCCTCTGCGCATGTCTTGAGTTCCACATGCGGACTGGAGACAGGGCCTCACGTCCTTGTTTCTCTTAGGCCTGCACTCTGGCACGGCGGAACGCTGAGGTGTTCCTCAAGTACATCCACAGGAACAATGTGAGCATGCCCAGTGTTGCCAGCCACACCAGGGGACCTGAACAGCAAGTAAAAGGTGAGTAAGAGGCCTGCAGGGTCACAGCTCGCTTCAGGTGCATGAGTAAAAAGCTAGGCCCCCTCACCTCGAAACAGGCTGTGTAGCTAGCTCTCAAGTCATCTCAGGTTCTCAGGGGCTTCTCCCTTAAGAAAAAACAGTCTGGTGTGGAGTAAAACCAGCCCTGGACATCCACAGTCTCTTAGCATGCTGAAGGATTTTCCCCAAGTTGTTGAGGGTTTTGGAGTTTGTTGTTGTTGGTTGGTTTTTTT
>JADRCC010566873.1:0-10750 GCA_019843855.1 Hylomyscus alleni
AGGAGAAGCAGAAGCAAGTGAGAACATATATATCTATATATATACACATAAAATAAATATGTGTGTATATATATGTATATACATATATATAGTGAAAAGGAGACACCTGTACCTTTAAAAATCAACATATTTCATTGAGCTAAGGGTTAAGATAGACTAAGACTTTTTGTTTTGTGAAATAAACATATATTTAACAATTTTCAGTTTAGTAATATTTTTGGTTTTGGCAATAGTACATTTTTCAGTTCAATTTAAATACTGCTATGTTATTTAAGCTTTACTAATACATAGACTTTTACATTTTTATATATTCTCTTATTTAATAATTTTATTGCTTTCTCCTTTATGAATGAGAGTAGGAACCAATTGCTAATGACTTATCTTGTGTCTCCTGAGAATAAACCCCTTGACATCTGTGCCTGAAATTACAAGTTAAGGTTTTAAGTGAAAACTGCATTTACTTTTTCTGCCTCTCACATACAGAAGGGCATTCGAGGCAAATAGCATCCTGAATAATCAAAGATAATTTATTTTCCAAAGAGTCTTCTCTGGGACATTGGGTACCAGTCTTCCCCATTATTTGAAGGGCTTAAAGCTATATAGTACTCAATACTGCACATGTAGCAGTTCTGAACACCAGAGGCATCTATGTTTGTCTAGAAACAAGTTGTAAGCAAACAACAATTTGCACAATAGCAGCCTTCATATTCTATAAAGTTTGTGAAATCATAATCCATACTGTGTCTCATTGATAACAATTGATCATCACTTTTAAAAAACATTGACGTCTTTTCTTTATTTATTTGCTTAATTTGTTTTTGCTGTTTTATTTTTGTCAACTCTTGAAGTTGAACTTAGATATATTATGAAGCAGCTTTTTAAAATTTTATTTTTAAAATAATATTCTCCTTTGGTCAATTACTTTAAAAATATGTGTAAACAGAACAGGAAAAACCTAAGAATATTTTTTCAAAATTCAAGATTCTGAAAAAAAAAAAAAAAGCTACTAGTACAAACTCCACTTACTGCTCAGTTTCCGGTGTCTGGGAGTAAGCCGCAAGGAAAAATTTCTGAGTATTCTTTCTGTCAATGAGAAAGGAGCCATGGGAATGAAGGTTTTCTCCACCATGTGGTGCTCTAGAATACAAGTACAAAGAAACCTCAGTAGTTAAGACTCCCCAGAAAATAATAACCACCAATATGATCGCCCAACTCACCAAAGATGTGCAAAACACCAACACTATTAGCTGCTTCAGGCAGTGAGCTTGAGAGAGGCCTAGTCGGTTAGGTTTGTTTCTGCAGAGCAGACTCTGTTGTCTCCTGGAGGCTACATTCTTTAAGAACTATTCTGATCACAGTCAAGCTAATCTATCAGACAAACCGCCCAGTGTGAAGCAGACTGTAGTGTTTCATGTCAGCGGATTGGGCACCTAAGTCTCTCTCTATAGGTTTGTCTTCTTGGACTAGTTATGTTACCTTACAAGACTGGCATATTGCAGTTATTTAAGAGGATTCATCTGTATTGAAAAAGCAGAAAAAATTAAAAATATTTTGAAACAAACTCAACACTGAATCGTTTTCTGTTCTTTAAACAATTTTTAGGAAAAAAATATTAAATCATTATATTCATCAATTAATATAGAGTTGAGAACTAAAGAAAGTACCAAAAAATGCAAAATAGTAGTGGCTAGTAATGATAAGTAAAACAAAATAAAAATAAAAGTTAAGTTTTTAATCAATCATAGAAACTCATTATTGACAAAAAAAATTAAAGATCAATGTTTTATCTCAGAAGACCTATAACCTTCATGAAATGTTATTCCAATTTAAAGTAAAATTTGAAAGACAAGACTAGAAAATGTATACTTCCTGGTATACTGAGAATCTAGTTAACAGCTTTCTGTTTCTCATTTAGAACTTGTAATTATCAAATTACCTCAATGTTACTACATATGAAGTAAAGAAACCGTATAGATAGCACATATATCACAGATGACATAATGCAAATATCTGCTTTAACTAAAAAACATTTCATTATATGCAGAAAAGCGGGAAATAACAATGGATGGTAACATTTAGAACATGCATTTTATACTGAACAAGCAGTAGAGTCAGGTTGGTAATAACAACTAGTTGCAATGCATACTGGGAAATATTGTCCCTAATCTGAAAAACACAAGGCCAGAAGTTTACCTAAAAAGATTGGATATTGGAGAATTGCAAGTTATTGTCATTGGAAAAAAATTGCATGTAGTTTTATTGGACTTGGTCTCCATAGTTATTTACAGCTACAGGTTTTGAACTATAATACATAAGACAGAGCCATAGCTTGCATGCTGCTTAAATTGGCTTTCATAACCAGTCTCCTCCTGGAGGACCCTTGCTAACACTAGATCTTAATCATTAGTTCTCAGAATTTAAAGCCTCTGGGCATTTAATAAAAAAATATATATATATATTATTCCTAAAAACAAAGTCTTTGCTGCCAGGAATCTCATAGTGTGCAAGGCATGAGTGTGGGCGTGCTTGCGCTTGTGCTCATGTGTGTGTGCCTACATGTTTGTTTGCTAAATTTAACATTGGGGTTTCTAATAATCATATCTTAGTTATTTTTAATGTATACCATGTTTCTTTGAATAACAATGGTTCCCACAGATCCATAGAAGGTAACATTATTAGAAAGTGTGGCTTCGTTTGAATAGGTGACGCCTTGTTGGAGTAAGTGTAATTCGGATTTTTCTTGCTGACTGCAGATCAAAATGTAAAACTCTCAGCTCCTTCCTAGCACTATCTCTACCTCTGCCTGTATCCTTCCAGGATTTACACTGTGGCAATAGTGGACTAAACCTCTGAATTATAAGCTAGCCCCAATTAAATGTTTTCCTTTTTATGAGTTACTGTGGTCATGGTGTCTCTATATATTAGTAAAAACACTAAAACAGATGTTGGTTCCAGGTACTGTAGTATAGCTGTGATTGGCCAGACAGTGTTGTTTTGTTTAGAGAAGTGTAGACTTTGGGACTTTAGGTTAGGAAAGCCATGGAATGTTGTAAACATGGCTTAATGGGACGTCCTAATAGCAACATGGAAGACAATGTTGCTGAGGGTGATTTGAGCGATGGAGGTCTGGTTCAAGAGATTTCAGAGGAGGAAAACTTTAGTATACAACAATATTAAAGAAAATCCTGATACTAAATTAAATAAAGTGAGTGGTTCCTCATGACAAGACATCACTTAGTTAAACTTTCAGCTTATGAAAAGGAATTTTAAAAAGCTTAAGTCCAGGATGGTGGTATATGCCTTTAATCCCAGTAGTCAGGAGATAGAATAAATCAGATTCCAGAGTTCAGTTAGGTATATAAGACCAGTGTGAGGACAGTCCAAGCTTAGGCAGCAAAGGAAAGCATCAAAACCAGAAACCTATTAAGCAGCAGAACTTTTACAGCTTCAGCTGAGTGGATCTGGCTTTAAAGTCATGGATAGAGAAAAGGTGTGACGGAATCTACATCCAGAACTAAGGAAGGATACTGAGACCAGGCCTATGTCATGGGTAGCTATCTCTCCATGGAGTCCTAGAGAGATCATTAATTTGAAAATGAAGCATGAATTGCCATAGAGATCTCCAAAATAATAGAGATTGCAGAGTCATCGGATAACTGCTGATGAAAACTCATAACAAGGTATCCAGATCCAGTCCAAGAGGAAGAGGAATGTTATGATCATCAAAGGAGATCTAAAGAACTCTTTGACAATAGACATGTAGATGCAGATTATAGAGTTTGCCCAACTGTTTTTCAGTCATACTTTGGTCTAGTATTTCCTTACTTTGCTCTATTTTGGAATGATAATTACATCTTGTGCTATTATATGTTGTAATTGTACAATCTGATTCTTTTACTTTGATTTTATAGAGGATTAAATACTTTGGATTTTGGACTTTTAAATAGTGCTGATACTGTGTTACTGGGGACTTTTGAAGTTGGACTAAATGCATTTTGCATTATGATATGGCTACAAGCCTGTGGAAGCCATAGAATGGAATATGGTGATTTGAATAAAAATGTCCTGAATAGGTCTATAGGAATGCCACTATTAGAACACTATTAGAAGGTGTGGCTTTATTGGAGGAAAAATGATTCAGTCCTTTCCTGTTGCCTGGGGATACGGCTCTAGAACTCTCACCTCCTTCCTAATGTTCTGAGTGCATCCTACCACGTTTTCATCCATAAGGACAATGGACTAAATACTTAACTGTTAACAAGAGTTAAATATTTTCTTTTACAAGAGTTGCTGTACTCATCATGTCTCTTCACAGTAATAGAAACTCTAACTAAGACATATACATGAATTAACTTTGCAAATATTTTGACACTGGCACTGTACTTGAAGGATTAAGCTAGTCCCAATAAACAGGTGCACTCCAATGCAAGCAAAGTTATAAGACAATTAGAAAGGAAAACGTTGCTGTCAGGGAGGTTGATATAGAAATTAAATTGAATTTTACTTCTGAGAAATTAAAAATTCTTGAGAGTTATTATTTTACTGATATAATTGCAAAACAAACCAAGATTCTCATTTAATGATACAGTGATTATTGAGGATGGTATCAGGAAGTGTGAAGCTGCAATAATATATTGTACTTACAGACTGATAAATTTACCTTTCAGTTTCATAGAAGTTGAGTAAAGAATTGATGCCTTCCATGGCAATATTTGAAACATCTAGGCTGATTCCATGACAGTCTTCAAATTGGCAGTTTAGGAGACTAGGCCTAAATCTCTGTTTCTAAAAACTGGGCAAATCTAGGCAAATCAAAATCTAGGCAAATCAAGGCAAGTCCAGGCCTCAGAAGCTGCTCTGCCACCCGGCCCAAGGCATGGACAATGGGTCCGCAACAGTTTCCAGACTACTTCATCTACTTCCTCAGCAACAGCTTCCAGATCTTCCCCATGACAGTTTCCAGCCCCCTATGCCCCACTAATGTGTCTAGAATGGCTCTAGAGATGGAGCAAGATAAAGATCACCTACCCTGGAATTTGCCTAATATGCTTTAAATCTGGCTTGTGAGCTCACTCGGTTGTCTGTATCTTGATAATGAGAGACTCCAGCATGTAGAACTTTTGCAGAGTAAAACACTCTTTGTGTTTGCATGCTATTTGTGTCCAGGATATTACTCTCTGGTAAATCATGTACCCTTACATATTAACACTGAGTAGGAAAAAGTTCTTTCAGGACCAAAAAGTCAAATACTGGTCTTAAAAAATACATGATAAACAGCTGCATTTGAAAAGATAGTTAAGAATCCTGCGTGACTTACTGGTCAGGAATAACATAAAAGGCTGCTTCTCAACAGATAAAGGAGTACTCAGAGTTGTTGGGTGTTGTCTACTCACTAGGAGAAGTTGGTTATTTTCTTAAGCAATTAAAGCAAGATTAATCATTCAATCCTGTTGTTCACAATGGGGAAACTTACATACTACAGGCACTAGTAGAAATGAAAGAGAATATCATTAAGACAATTAAAGAAATTCTAATTCATTCAGGGGAATGCCAGGAAATGATCAAATAAGTAATATAGATGGAGACAAAAAATTTAGGAAAAATATTAAGATGATCCAGATGTGAGAGAATTACCATGATGATCATTACATACTGTTTCAGAGAAGGAAATAAGAGGAGTGGATTCAATATATTTGCAATCCCCTGAACTTAAGAAAATAAGAGGCATTTGGTACTATACGAAGATACAACTTA
Source organism: Hylomyscus alleni (assembly GCA_019843855.1). NCBI lineage: Eukaryota > Metazoa > Chordata > Mammalia > Rodentia > Muridae > Hylomyscus > Hylomyscus alleni. The sequence goes on from JADRCC010566873.1 coordinate 5,755, forward strand.
GAAGGACATTTACATGTGCAGCTGGGAGAATCAGTCTCATTTAGACTATATTTAATCATTGTAGCCTGAAAACATCCAAGTGGAAAATATCCAGCAGAAAGTGGAAAGGTAGACCGCAAATGTGTTGAAATTGATCGTTTGATGGATGTGAAACTGTGTTGGCTCACTTGTGAGTCAGTGAACGAAGGAGAATCTCAAAGTAGTGTCAAAATTTGATAAGAAGATGATTTGACAGCCTAAGTAAATTTAAAAACAGTATCCTGTTTATATAAAATGATACCAATTTAATATATACAACAATCAAGGTTTGTTTTTTTTTATTTTAAATGTTATGTTTTTATATTTTACAGACCTGAACACTAATTTCAACTGGAAAATAAATAAAACTAGACTTCTTTAAGTCTGGTAAGAAGAATTCTTCATTTCCTGTTTTCCAAAAGTCTATATGTAATAGATATAAGCTCTGAGAGGTTGGGTGGCAATTTGAGGGTGGTTTAGCTTACTATACTTTAGTTGAATAGAACTTTTTCTTTAACAATTCATTTATTTGTTCCTTTATCTAGAAATATATTTACACAACAAATCTCTCCTAAAACACATTTACTGGAATACTTACTAAAAAGATAGTATATATTGTATTACCACAAATCACTAATTTCAGTTCCTTCAGTCTTTCCTCTAACTCCTCCATTGGAGACCCCATGCTCAGTCCAATGGTTGGCTATGAACATCTACCTCTGTATATATAAGGTTATGGCAGACCATCTTTGGAGACAGCTATATCAGGCTCCTGTCAGCACACACTTCTTGGCATCCACAAGTTATTTCTTTATCGCATCTTTCCCTCTCTCCTCTCCTCCCAGTCCCTTCCTCTCATCTCAACTCCCCCTCTCCACCCCTTTTTCCTTCTTGGTAAAGGGAGGCCTCCCATAGATATCAACCAGTCTTGGCCTATCAAGTTGCAGTAATATTAGGAGCATCTTCTATTGAGGTTTGACAAAGCAGCCCAGTTAGGGGAAACAGATCCAATGCCAGGCAAGAGAGTCAGAAAAGGCCCTGCTCCCATTGTTAGGGGTTCCGTATGAAGACCCATCTGTACAACTATTTCATTTGTACAGAGAACCTAGGTCCATTCCCATTTATACTCTTTAGTTGACAGTTCAGTCTTTATGAGCACCTATGGGCCCAGGTTTGTTGACTCTGTTGTTTTCTTATGGTGTCCTTGACCCCTCTGGCTCCTTTAATCCTCCCTGTCTTCCACAAGATTCCCTGAAGCTCTGCTTAATAATGTTGGGCTCTGGGTCTCTGAATCAAGTTTCATTAGCTGCTGAGTGAAGCCTCTCTAATAATATTTATGCTTCATTCCTTTCTGGAAGTATAGTAGAATATTGTTAATAGTGTGGGCTGCATATCTGCTATATATGTCTCAGGAGTCTTTGTACCAAGCTGAATATGTTCTTCAGTTGGTGGCTCAGATTCTGAGAGCTCCCAGGAGTCGAAGTTTGTTGACTTTCTTGCTCTTCCTGTGGGGTTCGATTCCCATCTATTTCTGGGCCTTCAGTCCTACTCCCAATTCTCCCATAAGATTCCTGACCGCCATCTAAGGTTTGGCTGTAGGTGTCTGCTTATAGTTCACTGCTGGATTGACCTTCTCAAAAGACAGTTATGAAAGGCTCCTGTCTTCAAATATAACAGAGTTCATTAATAATTCCAGGGATTGGTGCTTGTTTATGGGATGGATTTCGAGTTGGTCTGATTATTGGTTGGCCTTTCCTTTTGTCTCTGCTCCATCCCTGCATTTTTTTTTTAAAGATGGGACAAATTTTGGGTCAAAAGTTTTGTGAGTGAGTTGGTGTCCCTATCTTTCCACTGCGGGTCCTGCCTGTTTATAGGATGTGGTCTCTTCAAGGTTCCTTATCCTTTCTGTTAGTTATCTCCACTAAGCTCACCTGCATAGATTCCTAGTAGCTTCCCCTACTAGGTCTCTGGAATTTCCTAGATATTCTCCCCTTTCCCATACCTCAGGCAGCTATAGATTTCTGTTCATTTTCTTGACACTTTGTGTCTCTTTCCTCTCTCTTTCCACATCAGATCCTGCCTCCTCACTTTTCTCCTTCAATGTCTCCTATGACTATTTTGTTTCCCTTTTGAAGTGAGATTCAAGCATCCTAGCTTGGGTCGTCCTTCTTGTTTAACTTATTTGGGTCTGTGGGGTATATTGTAGGTATGCTGTACTTTACAGCTAATATTTGTTTATTAATGAGTACTTACCATGCATGTCCTTTTGGGTCTGGATTACATCCCTGCATCCTAGATCCATCCATTTGTCTACAAAATTCATGATATCCTTGTTTTTAATAGCTAAGTAAAATTCCATTGTGTAAATGAAGCACATTTTCAGTATCCATTTTCAGTTGAGGGACATCTGGGTTGTTTCTAGTTTCTGGCTCCTGTGAACATAGAACACATGTCCTTGGGATATGGAACATCTTTGTGCACATACCCAGGAGCTGCACAGCTGGATCTTCATGTAGAACTACTTCATTTTTTTATGAGAAACCTCCAGATTGATTTCCAGAGTTGTTCTACAAGTTTGCAGTCCCACCAGCAATGGAGAAGTCTTCCTCTTTCTCCACATCCTTGCCAGGAAGTGCTGTCCTTTGAGTTATTGTTCTTAGCTATTCTGACTGTGTAAGGTGCAATCTCAGTATAACTTTAGTTTTTTCAAACCTTAATTTAAATTAATGATTCTTAAACACTTTAACTTCCCTTTTAGCTCACCACCCACCAGAGGTAGTGGGAAAGAAAGATAAGGGGGAAGTGGACCTGTTTATAAAGATTCTTTGAAGCAACTCTTGTCTATGTTGTTTGGAAATCAGCAGTTCAGTTCATAGGCTAGCAGGGAACAGCAGCTCAATCCACTCACAAACTTAGTGCCAGTACTGGTGGCATATCCTGGTAGGGTTTGCTGAAGAAGGCAGAGGCAGGATGATCTGGAGTTTGAAGCCAACCAAGGATACACATTTAAAAGCCTGACAGTGGTGGTGCATGCCTTTAATCCCAGCACTTGGGAGGCAGAGGCAGGCAGATTTCTGAGTTAGAGGTCAGAGTGATCTACAGAGTGAGTTCCAGGAAAGCCACAGCTATACAGAGAAACCATGTCTTAAAAAAAAAAAACTTAGTAAAACACTAAAGCAGTTGAAATTTTCAAGAAATATTAAGATTAGATAATACATTCAAATGGGGATAGAGCTAATATTTTCATGTCATGTCTTTAAGAAATGCCTTGAATGAAAGTAGAAATATGTTTTTTAATTTTGCCAAATAATTATGAAAGGATTTTCAGCTCTGTGTGTGTGTGTGTGTGTGTGTGTGTGTGTGTGTGTGTGTGTACACATGAGTGTACAGGCATTTGGCAACAAAGCTAAAGTCCTTTGAGGATAGGTGATAGTCGAAAAGGCTGTGACAAGATCCCAATTGCCTGTTAATACTCTCTTAATATCTTTAACAAATGCTTTGTTGCTTTGCTTCTCTAAAGTGAATTTTGTGAAAGGCTCTATCAGGAATTCAAAGATTATCCTGCCATTGAGTTCAGTGTTTACACAAATGATTATTTTATTGGAGTGTTAAGCTTTCCCATAAAAAGCAGGTCTGAAAAGAATTAAAAGAATGAAAACAAATAGCCAAAATTGATATTCATGAGGGGATAGGGACATATACTTGGATATTCTATGCTATGCATTGAACTATGGATTAAATATGTCTATATGACAACTCAATCCACAAATTTTAGCAAAAAAATTGATACACCTTAATTGGATTCCATGCCTCTGAAAGTGAGGAGCATCCTAGTCGAGGTTCATGAATCAGTATTTGCAATAGAATTTCATTCAAGAAGTGCCACCTGCATATTTAATATGATGAGTCTTCTTCTAAGTTCATTCAAGTTGTAGCTGGCTTTATTCTCCTAACCGTTAGTGACAATAAGCCTTAGTTTGTTATCATTGTTTTCTTCTAAAAAATGGCCTACTCTATTAGTCTGTATATCTTCACAAGCCCCTAAGCATCCTTCCCTTCATAGTATTTGTGGGATGAATGATGTTTTCTACTACAGCTCTAGATGTAAATGTAGTACTGTCAAGGCACAGGTACTGTCACTAGTAACTGAATCACAAAATTACTATACCATCATTCCTTAAAGCAATTTCAATCATGAAATTTAAACTTGATTCAAAATCAGAGGAAGTTGCTAACTACTGGGTACACCTCTAAACAATCTGTACTAATAAACAATTAGGAAGATAAGACATGATCATGAATCTTAACCCCTTTAACTTTAAGTGGATTTCATTATTCTCATTTTTAAAAGAGTTACTTGAATCTTAGAATCATACTCTGTATGCTTAAAGAATCATATGTCAAATGCTGTTATCCTTATATACTGTATTAGTGATTTGTTATAAAATATGAAATATCAACTTCAACCTGGAGGCTCTTGGCTTGTGTTGATTTGTATTCTTTGTCTTTCTGATACTGTTTGGTTTTTTGTTTGTTTATATCTTTTGTTTGAGACAGAAAACAAAGGTAGATGGGTAGAATTGTTGGAAGATCTGAGATTCATTCAGGAAAGATTATATGATCAAAACAGTCAATAAATTAAAATACTTTGTAATTAAACCATTCATTGCATTGTATTGAGAGTAAATTCATAAAATTTATGATATATGTTTTCTTACTTTACTGCCATTATGATATCTGGGTATTGAGAAATTTAAAAACTGCTAGAAATTACAATCAGTTGGTAGAAGAATTCAAAATCAAAGTTTCAATTTTCAGTATCACCCTTCCTGATGTTTATGTATATTTTCTTCCTAAAATTTTGGAATAATTTGTAAATATGAGATAAATACCACATACATGATTCATGTTTATATATAAAATACACGGTGTGAGTTGCTTCTGTTGTAAACAGATGAAGATGTGACATGTAGACATG
>JADRCC010566875.1:2695-15786 GCA_019843855.1 Hylomyscus alleni
AGGAAGGAAGGAAGGAAGGAAGGAAGGAAGGAAGGAAGGAAGGAAGGGAGGAAGGGAGGAAGGAAGGAAGGAAGGGAGAGGTAGAAGGGAAGGAGAGGTGGAACGGAGACAAGGGAAGGGATGAGGGAGGGAAGGAAGGAGGGAGGGATGGAAAGAAAGTGAAGGAGGGAGGAAAGGGAAAGGAAGGAGAGAGGGGGGTAAGAAAGAAAGAAATCTCCACTTATAATTCTCCAAATAAATTCACATTCAATATACCAAAAGCTGAACAATTATTTCTCATTCATACCCATGTCTACTTATGGATTTTTCTTTGTTATTAAAAAGCCAGGCACCCTCTTTCCCAAAGCCAGAATCGTCCCTCTATCCCAGACTCTTCCCACTTACTTGCTGCCTCTGCCCCAAATGTCTCTAAGCTTGTGCTGTAAATATCCCTTGGACTATACAAATTCTCCTTAAGGCTTTCTATCTCTTCTGCCTTGTCTAGCTTCTTGCAAGAGTCTCCTAGCTGCACTTCCTACCTACCTCCTGTCTGACATTCCTCCAGTCTGTTGCTACTCTGCTGTCAAGTGATTGTTCTATAACACAGCCTTGCCATATGTCATTTCCATTTCAACACCATCCGTAGCTTCCCACTGCCTGCACTTAACATCACCGCATTATCCAGACACACAGCAGGTTCTGCCTTTGCCTGTGCACACATCCAAAGTCAGATACATCGCCTATCCAGTACTTATCTCTGAAAACTCCAGTTTGAAGAGCCATTCATAAGTTAATAATTGGCTGGCCTTGCCATGTTCTGCCTTTCCATGGGTTTCTCTTTCTCCCTGTGTACTTTGCTGCTGAGGTAGGGCACTAATTTTTCTTCATGGAAAACATTCTTTCTGGGCAACGCTCAGTGTGCTAGTTATTGACTGCACTCGTGATGATCAGAAACCTTATTACTGAAGAGAAGAAAACGCCAAATCAGAAGGCCCTTCATAGCTTAGTCATTGCTTGCTGCATTGACGCTGCTCTACACCACATGGAAGTTGAGATGTTTCTGTAGTGAGCCACTACATTTTCCTTTTGGTGTCTGAAAAAAAAAAAAAAGCAGTCTTTAATTTGTGCTTTTTTTACATGACATTTTTATGTTGGCGGAGGCATCAAGGAAGGAGTGGAATATAGAAACGTTTGAATTTGCATGGCATCACTTTTATAGATAATCCCAACTGACCTCTTTGGCAAGCTATTCATGCTTTTGCCTTAGGACTGGTTTTTTTTTTTTTTTTTTTTTTTTTTTTTAAGTTTCAATGGGCAATGATTAGTTAAGACAGACAGAGAAAAGAGATAATGGTGTGCCCATAGGGGGTGGGGGAGGAGGAAGAGGGAGTGGGGAGGCTGGAGCCAGCTCAGACAGTGGCAAGCAGAAAAGCAGAAAGTGAGTAAGCAGTTAAAGGTTAAACAAACAAACAGCAACAACAACAAAACCACCCTGGCTCTGACTGTGAGAGAGATTAAAAGGCAACAAGGAGAAATTCAGTTACTACTCTTGGCCACTGAAGAGGCTGGGGAGAGTGGAACCTGCTCAGAGAGGGGGTAAGGGATGAACTCCAGAAAGAAGCAACAGAAACAGGTCTGAGGAGTATGGGAACCAGCCAGAGTGAGGATGGAGCAGATCTTATTGTTGGACTGTGGACACTGAGGACATCTGGGATCTTAGTGTTGACTGTGGCCTCAATTTCAAGAAAAAATTGTGAGCAATCTGGAGAATTTTCATCACTCTTTATTTAAAATAAATGACTCATATCGAAGTCAATAATCTCTGTCACATGACATGAAGTGTCAACTGTCAACTCCGGGTGAGCTCATAACAGAAATCCAGGTGACAGCGAGCTCAGCAGCTAGGCCAGTAAGTAAGACCTTATCAAAGAGCTCTTGGACACATCGTCTGTATTCCCTTTATTCACTTCCTCACCTCCTCTCTATAAATATTTTATTCTTTATATTTTGTCTTTCCTCCAAGAAAAAGATATTGAGTCATTGATTCTCCATGTTATTTTTCTTTTCCTATGAAAACTTGTTTTCCCATACCAGAAGTGATCATAGCGTGTCCTAGATGGACCTGTAATTCAGACTTAATTGTTGCCAAAGGCTCCATCATCAGCACTGGTACATACCTAACCACACAAGAATTGAGCATCTTCACATTTGCTCAAGTTTTCTTGTGAGGCCGTGCTGAGAAAGGCACCTCAGAAAGCATCAGATAACATACACAGATGAACACTGGAAAAAGAACTAGGGGAGGGGCATTTGTTAGAATTTGAATGGGCAGATTTGGTTTTGTTTGTTTCTTAGTGGCATTGCTTACAGGCTCTTAGAGAACAAGGGACAATATTGACTAAGACGTTGTGGTGGTTAATATTGTCAAGCCCATACAATCTAGAATCATCTTGGAGACAAGCCTTCAGGCAAACCTGAAGGATTCATTAGATGAGGTTGGCCTTTTCAGGCGCCTGTACTTGTGCCTGTGAGGGATTGTCATGATTAGTTCATTGTAATTGTATCTGTAGATCTACCACACTGGGCAGCACTGTTCCCTGGGATTGGATCCTGGACCTTAGGAAAGCCTAACTGTTGATGTGACCAGCTGCTCCAAACTCCTGCCACCCTGATCCCTTCACTAGGACACACTACACCCTCCACCTTCCGGCTATGAGCCAAAATACATCCTTCATTACTTACACTGTTTCTGTCAGCATATTGTATCACAGCAACAGAAAATGTAAATAAGGCCGGTGCAACACAGCTCAGGTGACCTTTCTGCTTCGGGATGACTAGCCAATCAGAATTCAGATCATGTAGATACTGTCCAATCAGTATTCATTACATATGTCTAGCAATCTGCTGGTGTTAGAGAATAGACTAAAGGTAGCAATGAGATATGTAATAAGATCACAAAATAACAGATAGAGTACAATTCCACAAAAGAATGGAAGGGTTAATAGAGTTGCAAAATGTATGTTCGGGCATTATAAGATTTACAAATTTTTATAAGATCGCATGGTCAATGATGGTCAAAAGCAAAATCATACCAAATAAGTGAATTTATAATAATATCTACAGCCAAATTTCTTACAAAAGGCCCAACTTTTTAAAAAATATGTAATGAATTGTTTCAGAAGGAATTTGGCTATGAATCCTTCATAGGCATTCGCTTCCTGCGGCCTTTCTGAGAAACAGTTTCGGAGGACAAGACACCCCAAAATGCTTGTCTAGGATTATATTCTATTTGGCTCTTGAGCTTGCTTCTTTTTAGATGTGTTTTCCATAATACAGCAGTTTTTATGGCACAACACTAGTTTCACACCATGAGTGCCATGCTGTTCTGGGGCTATAATTTATGGAGTTTAAATGAGAAAAGAGCTCAGCCTGGGACCAAACAACTATGACCTCAGGTTGAAAAAAAATCCTTTAGACATACTCCTCTCAGCTCTGGTTATCACCAGTGAAATAACAATTCACCTCTATGTTTGCTTTTGCTGGAACTGACACTGTAAGTAACAAAATATAGTGAGATTTCAAAGAAAGGAAAATGACCTTTAAATTTTCTGAAGCATAAAGGCCACTTCATGCAACGGAGAACAGCAAAAGCTATGTGGCCTTAGGAGGTGAGCGAGATGAGTTAGATTAGGGGATAAAAGGGGGAGGCAGCTGGGATCTTGGGGTTTGTCCTCTCTGAAGTCACAGGACTAAGGTCTCCTTTAAATGGAAAGCATAGCTGGGTGAATATCAAAAGACCTTGCACAGATAACAACCCAAAGATCTCAATAATTATTCGAGGTGACAAGAACTGTAAAAGCTAACCTGCTATTTTCAAAGTGTTCCATTATGGCTCTAAAAAAAACAGAACTGAAGAAGCTCTGTGAAGATAAACATATAAATGTGTCCTACTAGCTGTAGTCACAGAGTTCTTAGAAATTAAGACTATTTTCTTTCTAGACTAATGAAAAAGCAAACTTGAAACATGAAACCACTGTGGGCTTATTTCTCTATTATACACAACAAATAAAACAGTGTTACAAAGTGAGCTTTTTTAGGAGTCCAGAGAACTGTGAGAAAAATTTAAAACTATCAAAAAATGTTTCAACAGTTAAATTTAATACAGAAATTTATAATTTGTTTTTTTTGTATTTTTATGAAACTAAATGGTAAAAAATACAGTTTGAATGAGGTGATCATTCATAATTTTCCCATATGTTTCAACCTTCACAATCCTTAAAAAAACTTTAAAAATTCTAATGAGGCTTCTGATAAATATTTTGATCAGTAAATCTTATTGAAGGATAAAAGGGAAGAAAACAATAGATGGAAAAATAGATAAATTTAACTTAATACCTACATATACCTACATAAGGAAAACAGTAAATTAGGTCTACTAGCTATTACAAGGAATCTTTAAGCAGCAAATCCATAAGCCTAATACACAATACACATTTACATTCATTAAATGCCTGCTTATGAAGAGGTATTTGTATTAACAAAAGATATTCCACAGTTACAAAAAACTTTTTACTGTACTGAATCTAGAGAAACCAAAGGTATGGTGATCTGAATAATTATCCATGAAATCCTCCTATTCAAAGCAATTTCACTGTCCATTCTATTCCTGAGACTTTAAGGAACAAAGATTTATCTGTCTCTCCTGGAAGTATGGTCCACGGTGATATGAAGCAACCATGTTGTAAGCCCTCTGGATAGCACCTGTCTTAGTCAGGGTTCTCTAGAGTCATAGAACTTATGGTAGTCTCTATGTTGTAAAGGAATTTATTAATGATTTACAGTCTGTAGTCCAACTCCCAACAATCAACTCCCAACAATGGTCCGCAGCAGCTGTGAATGGAAGTCCAAGGATCCAGCAGTTGCTCAGTCCCATAAGGCAAGCAGGCAAAGCAGAGAGAGCCTTCCTTCTTCCAATGTCCTTATATCATTCTCTAGCAAAAGCTATGGCCCAGATTAAAGGTGTGTGCCACCACACCTTTAATCCCAGATGACCTTGCTTGAACTCGGAGATCTCCCTATCTTAATCTTCTGGGATTCGTAGCCACTATACCTCAAGATCTCCAAGCCAAGATTCAGGTCAGAAACTTGTATCTATTAGCCTCCAGATTAGGGCTATAGGTGAGCCTTCTGGATTGTAGTTCATTTCAAATATAGTCAAGTTGACAACCAGGAATAGCCATTACAGCACCCATTGTCTAATTTTTACTTATGCACTTAGGGTCAACTGTGTTTCTACAGGAAGCAACAGGGCCATCACAGGCGTATTTCCTAATAGCAATTAAATGGTCACTCCTGCAGGAGACACTTGTATCTAGAACTTTCCAATGATCTGGTAGTTATTTCATATTGGTTTTGATAGGACTAGCACACATTTTCTTCAAAGTCATAAGTCTCATGTATCTTGACTTCTTCCTACCTCCTTCTGCCATGTAAGCTAGAACTTTTAGACATCAACAGTTAGCCTTCTCGAACATACGAGTTCAAGATAACCTTTGCTTAGAACTGATGGAGATGCTTCAGTAGCAGTAGCTTCCATTTTCTTTTTATTCCTTTCTCCTGTTTGAGTCCTTCTTTATCATGCCTCATCTCTCCATCTGTGTGTTCTTTGCCTGTGTTTTAAGTATTACACTTCTGGGAGCAGATAGTGATCTCATTTTGTCTTTTGAGTGCTCACTTATTTATGTTTTGTTCTCTGTCTTCGATGTATAAAACTCAATTGTAACTTTTTTTCTATTTTAAAATATTACATTCTCTATCAATAAATGAATTTCTAGTATCTTTAGTGCCATATTTCTTAAAAGAGTAGACTTCAGCATCTTACCTACATACTTTGATTTCAAATATATTTGATCATCATCAGTTCATTACTGATTGTGAAAATCAGAATGGTCTTCCCACCATCATGTAAAGGTACTCAGAATCTCAGCAGCCCAAGATGCCATCAACAAGACCAAAGGGAGGCTGTAGATGAGGTCTGTCCAGTTTTTCTCTGTCATTTTTTTCCTCTACCTCATGCTTCTCTTTTCTCAGTTCTCTTCTTTCTGTCTGTCTGTCTTTCTTTCTTTCTTCCTCTCTCTCTTTCTTTCTTTCTTTCTTTCTCTCTCTCTTTCTTTCCTTCTCTCTGTCTTCCTTCTTTCCTTTCTTTCATTTTTCTTTCTTCCTTCCTTTCTTCTTTTTTCCTTCTTTTCATCTTTCTCCATCTTTTCCCTTCTCTTCACCTATCCTTTATTCTTTATCTTCATCATCTTTATCTTCTTTCATTTTTCTTTCAGGGATACTCTTTTACACTAGTCTTTACTAACTTTTTTATGATCTGTGAAATGTAGGGTATTTAATACTTTGATCCTATCTCCAAAAGACATGGAGTATTTAGATAGTAAGTATATAGTTAACAATCTTGCTATCCAGAGTTCATTTACTTCTTATATTTCTCTCCCTCATTATAAAAAGAACAAAATGTCTTTCTTAGACACATTTTTGGTTTCAAATTTTATAGAAAAGTGACAATGAATAGTTTAGAATAATCCTAAAGGGAAAAGTGATTCATGTTTTGGAAGAGCTCAGTCAAGGATAACTAGTCACTCACACTCTCTTGAGGTTCCTTATCTGGAAATGGGGACTATGTTTATCCTCAGTTATTGTTGAGATTATCAAACTATAATTTGATATATTAATGAGCCTTGTAAATGAGAAATTATTATTCACACCCATTATATTTTCTTCAAGAAAGCAATAATTAACAGACCCATCAGTTGGTCTGAGGGACATAGCTATGAGAAGGACATAACTATAATCTCCTTACCTAAAAATTAAAGCCATATCCTTCACTTCTCAGGACTGGGTCTTTGGAAATTCATTTCAAAGACCATCCAGAAATAATGTCCATTGGGTCTGTTATCAAATCTACCAATTTCCTAAATAATATAGGATGAATTAATTCATAAAAGAATACCTTTCTAGTGCATTGAGTTGGCATCTTTACTTACTTTATAAATGCAATCACTGGAATGTGCTCCAATTATCTTTAGAAATGTAATCTTAGAAAAGGAGAAAGGAAGAGAAGAGGAGAAAGAGAAATGGGAAGAAACAAACTTCCTGTTGAAGGACTTTTTGAAAAGTGTTGAATACTACAGAGCTTACTGTGGATGGTTTGTTCTTTAGAAATAACTGTTTTGAGAGAAGTAGGATTATTTAGTAACTTCAAAGATGTTTATTTTTAAATATTAATCTCAATCAATGTCTATATACCATCTAATTCTTTCTCTGAAAGAATTAGAACTTCTTTGAACTTCTTTCCATTCATCAGGTTCCTACCCTTACAGATTTATTGAAGCTGAGGGGTTAGAGAGCATCATACTCTGGCTGATTTCAGCCCATCCTTTGTTTTCAAACTGCAAGGTTGCCACAGAGTTCTGCTTTAGTCCTCAGCCTCAGTCTTCAATATAAATCAGAAACGTACTAACATTAACCCCTCCCACTAGTTCCAGACTTCTCTTGCCATAAAACCCCTTGATGTCTCTCATGATTGCATCTCAGACACAAAATGTCTTTGAAAAGATCTCAGAATCCACTGGAAAATTTCTATGTCTCTGGAATATTTCATGATGCCCGGGTTGAGAAGTCTTCAAACAGCTTTCATTTATTTATATTTGGTATCTTAATATCTTTCATTACCAAATCTTCCCATATCTACCTACAAAACATATGGCAGAACTGAACTTCTCAATATTCTTTTCACCTTTCCGACCAGTCTAATGGAAGACATCATTGTTCCTTCTCATGTACCATTATTCTCCTGGAAGGACTTCCCCCACCTACCCCATCTCATCCCTTATCTGTTCTAAGAGAATGCTGCCAAATTAATCTTCCTAAAGTACAGTTTAAATCATGTCATTCTACTACTCCAAAATGTTTAATTGCTTTTTATTATCTATTGAATAAGATCCAAACTCCTTAAAATAACGTTTAACACCCTCCACCATCTGGTGATGTCCCACATTTACAGACATAGCTCCCTTCTCTCTCTTCCAAAGATCTAACGCTGCATTCAGACTATAACATGTCCTTCTGACTGTCTCAATTCATTTACTCATTCTGTCCTCTTCACAGTAATGTTCTCTCTTCTCCTTGCTCTCTATGGGTATTTAGTGGAGGGCTCCAGCAGACAATAGCATATAATTCAAAATAAATTGAGCAATTGGCACTGCCATGCTGAATTTTCCCAATTATCCTATTACATAGCTACTGTTTCCAAACTTTTACCAGTAGATATGCTGAGGTGTGTATGGTTTTGTTAATTACTACAAATAGCATAGCTTTCTATATTTGTTCATATCAAAGTCATTGTTTCAAACCTGAATCCATTTGAAAGATTCATTTTATTTTTAATTATGGGTATGTGTGTGCACATCTATGTGTACTATAAACAACTGAGCCATCTCTTTGGCCCAATCCAAATACTATAAATGCTTCTGTTTTTTTCAAGTAAACAACTTGAACCTTGGCTTAATTATGAAGATATAGTATCAGGAAAAAACCTTAATAATATCATATTAAACACTAATAAAAATGTTGCTTCCTTGGTTCATTCATTTACATACAATTTACATGCAAAAAATTCCATGTTCTTGGTGAATTGCTTTATGAGTCTGGTAGCTCTAGCTCTAGCCTCTTGTGTTCTCCTTTGAGTGGCAGCTCTAGCTCTGAGCTCCCTGCACTCTCTGTTAAGTGGCATCTCTAGCTCTGAGCTCCCTACATGCTTTGTTGAGTGGCAGTTCTAAAGTTTTTGTTCCCGGCATTGTCTTTTCAGAGTCAGGTGATTGACTTTTGTGTACTCTCTAAGTAGTCTGACTTAATTTTGTCATTTTTTTTCTCTTAACCCAAAATTTCTTTGGGAGTGCTGAATGTTGTTAATATGATTTTGGTAACTCTGAATCTTCTTTATAATGTAATTTTAATTATGAAATGAAAATTTGAAGTTTGTCCAGATAATTTAAAAACTAATTCATCAATTATAATCATAATTTATAGATTTCTCCCTCATACAGACAGACAGACAGACACACACACACACACACACTGGGAGAGATTTCTGATTATTGTCCTGAGTTGAATGATATATACATATATAGATAGATAGATAGATAGATATAGATATAGATATATAGATATAGATATAGATATAGATATAATTTAATTATATATTTAATTATATATATATATATAATTAAAGTTATTTAATTCATTTTTATCTGCTGGATGCATAGACTTTATGACATATATTGTTATATAGCCATGACTATTTCAGAAAATATGCCCTCACAAATGCAGTTAAAGAACACAGAAATTGGATGCCTTTTTGAAGAAGCCCCATTTCTGCTAAACCATTGCTAGCATCTGATTTTGTCACTCTTTATTGAACAATATTAATTTATTTATGTGTTTAAATTAACATTCAAACTAATAGCTTTCATTTGGGGATTCTATGCACATACTGGATTTTACTTCTCCTTCAGCCTTCAATACTGTCTTCTGCTTCCCCCAAACTCCTTCCTGATGGTTGACTTTTTCTTCCCCGAAATGGTCCCCTTTTTGCTTTTATGATACATGAAGTCCATTATTCCCTTTTATTCCTTTCTTCCCCTTACCTAAAATTCTTTTTTTCCAGTCTCATGAGTTCCTTTCATAATACACACACACACACACACACACACACACACACACACACACACACAAACAGCTAAAGTCCACATATGAGCAGCAACAAGCACTATTTGCCTTTTGAGTTTCACTTATTTTATTAGATACAATGATCAGTAGTCAGACTCATTTTCCTACAAGTGTCATGAGTCACTTTTTCTTTAGCATTAAGTAAAATTCCATTGGACATGTGTACCAGTTTCTTTATCCATTCTTTTGCAATTCTTAGCTACTGTGAACCGTTCAACAAGTAAGTGTAGGTATGCAAACATCTCTGTGATGTGTTTCTCTAGAGATCTAGTATATACACCAGAGTGGTAAAGCCGGGTCATATGGTAGTTCCATTTTTTTTTGTTGTAGTTTTTGAGAAAACATAATATGACCTTCATAACTGCTACACCAGTTTTAGTTCCCATAGCAATGCAATTGTTCCTCTTTCCCCAAATCCTTGCCAGCATTTATCATCATTTGAATATTTATTGAGTACTTAGCATATAATGTGAAACTTGCTCTTAAACAGTTTACCATCAAGTTGATTAATTGCAAACATAGCAAGTAATGACATCCTCCAGGGTATTAATAACTGTAGCAAAAAAATGTTAGTGGCCTAGTTAATGCACTGTTTGCATCACCAGAAGAGTAGAGGAGAGCCAACAAGATACTATCTAGTATAACATTGAAGTTGAGAAGCAAAGAAACAATAATAATTAGGAGAATAAAACTTGAGTGAGAAGCAGCTTCACAGCTTGAGTCATGCCAGGTCAATAAGAGCATGACAAATCAGGGGCCTATTTTCATATAAAAGCCAGAGTCCTTTGAGTATCTTGAAAACAACAAAGAAAGTCTTCCCCTTGAGGGCTTTTGAAGAGAATAGAAAGCTCAGTTAAAGAGCTTTCTCATGAAGTTCTAACAGTAGTTATTCTGGTCACTAATGTATAAACAGCCCATCTTGTTTTGACCTCTCTTTTTAATGTGCCGTTTTTGAGAAAACAAACAAAAACATTCACAGGCATTTCTCATCATAATACATTTCTCATTAGTAGGGTCAGGACAACTTTGAACTTTTCAAAAGAAGAATATTAAAAAAAAATTTTTTGTTACTTCCACTTCACTCTTCTACAGTTTTGCCAAACTCTCATATGCATTATCTGTTCCTTAAAACAGGAACAATTCTCCTTACACCCACCGATCTGAATAGGCACTTAACTTTCTGAGCCTGGCATGCCTTAGCAAACTAAATGAAATGTTCCCTCTATTCTGTCTCCTTCCTCTCCTTCATCCCCAACATTCATAACATGCCATTAAAATAAAAGGGATTAAACGAATTATAATGCACAGAGATTACCATAAAATATATAATGCACACAGATAATAGGTCTTGTGAACACACCTACATCATTTGAATTCAGAGAAAGAATTCTCCCACCTCCACTACCTGATAACCCAGGGTACCAAAATTATCTCTCTTAATAAGTAGGTAAATACTTTAAAGAAATTTTGTGAGCACCAAGTGTCATGTTCCCACCCTAAAGATCTGTGTTTTCACACCCCATGGAAATGCCTACATATATCTGTGATATATACATTCAAATGCACAGCTAAAATATTCATATATACAGAACTCACGTCAAGAACTGGTCTGAAAGTACCTTGTTAGTAAGCATGCCCAAGCAGGCAGACCCAAATACACTGGGGTCCAAGGACTGGATGAAGCCTTTACTTCTGTAGACTAACAAATGAACTCAATCAAATTAATGTATGAACTTGATGACTTTTATCATGGGGAATGCATGAGCACATACATTCTACCAATGGGTAAACACCAGCGAGGCAGTATTATCATTGCTGTTATAACAACTGCCCAAAGACCACGAGACTTAAAGCTTTCGGGATGAAAGGCTTACAAGCGGGAAAACAATCTGCCCTAGCGTTTGCTCTGCAGACTTCAAATTACTTTTCAACCTTTTCTCTGTATTTATCCAACTCATTTCAAAAGATGAAACACCTATTCCAAAGTGAGGAATGAGACTTCTGGGGGCAGGCGGGATACTATTTTTTAGAATGGCCTTATTATTTTCTGTTCATTCTCCTGATCTTTTATTTTTCCTTTTTGCCTAGTTCCCTGGTTTTAATTTGTCCTTTCTTTTCAATCACTTCACTCTCGATTTTCAGGATGTCCTGCATCTTTTCTCTGCACTCGCCTCATCTTCTACTGTCTTAGAAGTACTATCAGTCAACAGTCATATATCTCCATTCTATTCTTTTCTGTTACTATCCCTGTGGATGTTGCTTCCCAGAAGCCATGATACCCATTGTTGCAACTGAACGGATGGCAGTCTCAGTAGTCACATAGGAAATGAGGCCAATGGAAAAGCAAGTGGGATGTACAGGTTGAGAAGTTTGGAAACTTGCATTTGAAACTAGGCAAAGACTGCCATTTCCTAACTGTGAGAAGCTTAGTTTACTCATAGCACCAAGCCCTGGCACTGATAGATCTTGTAAAAGACTAATGTGATGTCCATCTCACTGGGTGGTTCAGGACTGAGATAAAAGTTTATATTCATTAGCTTTTTCTGACTGTTACAGAACATCTTGAAATGAAAGGCTTCGTTGTTTGTTTGAGCTACCAACTATAGCATTAGAAGGGTCAGTCTCTGCTTTCTTGGACCAGGTGTTTAACCTCTATCCTCTTGCTGCCTTTTAAAATGTATAGAGCCTTCTAAAGGAGATCCACCATTTGAAGAAACTAATCTACAAGACAAGAACTTGTATAGAGATTCCTTTATTAAAACAAGAGCACATAGGAAACTACTAGTTAAATATCATGACATAGGATGCCTGGTACATCCAGAGAGAGAAGACAATGGCTAAGCAGGATCTGTGATGGGGGCAGTTCTAAGGCCGCTGCTGCTTACAGGCAGGAGCTCTGGAAGGATCTCAGTCTCTGTAATAATGTGTCACCTTGCCCATTTGTGTCTTAAGTTCTTGAAAATCACTCACATATTTAAAATCAAAAAAAGAAGTATCCTGCTGTATAAATTACTCTTAAGCATAAATATCAACAGTTAAACTCCTGCTCCTATGTCCCAGAGATCCATTTACTTCACAGAGAGCAACTTCCGGGCAAGGCTTTATCCTACCTCCTTTTTCCCCCCTGAAATAATTGTAAAATTTTTCACACATTCAAAATAATATCTAAAATATTCATGAGAGTTAAGCATGAAATTAAGAAAATGACTATCCCTATCCATAGCACTTACTATTAGGAAAACAACCCTGCTGATCTCTTTGAAGTTTACACTGTGCCCATCCCAACTGCAGTTGTCCCTATTTCTACACAACATAGCGCACAT
>JADRCC010566877.1:0-10093 GCA_019843855.1 Hylomyscus alleni
TGCAGAACTAATCACAAAAATTAGGTAAATATGTCCCTATTTTCTGAGTATTAAAAAATTTTGATTTTAGAATAATGAAGAAGTCCTGAAATGGACAGTCTTGAAGATTATACAGTACTGTGCATACACTCATTGTTGCCTAACTGATTAAACTAGTGAATCGTATACATTTTGCCCCAAGTGAGGAAAAAAAAAACAAACAAAAATATCAACTTATTTCAAAAAAAGACAAATGATAAACCAGTAAATGCAATGAACACATAATTTAAGAGGGTCTTTTAGTAAAGTAGACAAGATATGGTGGTTTTGAAGGAAGTAAAGAGTCAGTAATGAAGAAGTATACAAAAAGAAGAGATGTCATGGGCAAAGAGAACAAAAACATGTGAAAAGGATGTGTCTGTTAAAGAGGCAACCCTTATATTACTGACCCACCTCGGGGTGGGATGCATTTGGCGGGTGCATGAAGGGACAAGGAGCTATAGAGGAAATAGTGAGAGCAGAAGTCTCTGTGGGTAGGGGGTAAGGGGTGACTGAGAGATCAGATAATCTTAACGTGACTAGAGCACATTGTCTTGATTCACAGTGTGTTCTGAAGACTGTTCTGTTGTGTCATCCGTGAAGTAACAGTGGGTGAGGATAACCACAGACTCAGCCATGGGAGAGGTAGCTAGTACAGCTGTCTCCTTGCTATCCATCTCCAGCTGATGGCCAGATCATGTTTCTCTGCCTTTTGTAGAAGGTAGAAAAGAGCCACAGGCAGGTCTTACAACAGAAGCCAAATATTCTGGGGGCCCCAGTATAGGCAGAGGCCTTGTATGACATCCAGAAAGCTCACCAATAAGCAGCAATGAGAAGTAGGTGGTTTCCAGAGAAGACATTAGCTACTGTGAAGACCTAGATCTACAAAGAAAGACTTTGCTTGGAATTGGTGAATTAGAGGCAAGTTCTAGGAACCAGAACCATTGAGGTCTCCCAGATGGGGCTGGGGAGAGTGTGGGAGTGGGGCTGTGTGCCTGATAAACTAACCATGCCAGCCAAACCATCTGTGGTCAATCTGGCACTTAGTAGGCGTTCAGTAAATATTTGCTACATTGAAATGGATGGTAAGCCTACATGTGTCTTATTTTGAATTATTTGGGTTTTGTCTTGTATTATTTGTTTGTTTTGAGTGTTTTCATTTTATCGACAGATGATATTTTCATATATTAATAGTTAATATTTGATGAAGATGAATTGGGCTGAAGGGGGACTCTGATCTACATCTAGAGTAGGATGGCACTCTAGGTCTCAAGACTGCTCTTTCATCCCTGGACTTCCCCCTCTGGTAATTCCACCCATGTCTCCCTCCTCCCTACTTGTGTTCATTTAATACACTCTCCTGCATCAGACATTGACTTGTCAATGTCTCCCAAGTCTCCTTTCTAAATAGTTTACACATGACATCTAACTGCCTACTGGCATCTCCCTTTTCCTTTTCTCAGGGTCTGGGGCATGCCGGGAAAGCACCCTATCACTGATCCCTGGTCTAAGGATGCCTCCTCTTGTTTGTTCCTTAGATTCCTGAATCCCAGCATGTCTAAAATTTCCCTCACCATACTGATCCTCGGACTTGCTAATACCTCTTTTCTTCCTGGATTCCATATACATGTTTACAGGCGTGAACCACCCTAACATCTCCAGTCAAACAGCTCTGTGCACACATGATGCCAGGGGCTTCCAGGGCAGTTCTCATCTTGTTGATTCTGCTCTGGGGTTCACCTCATGTGCTTACTACTACTGTTGCTGCTGCTGCTGCTGCTACCACCACCACCACCACCACCACCACCACTACTACTACTACTACTACTTTGCTAATGACCTACTATTTGGTGCTAGTGCTCTGATATAATACTGACCAACACCAATCTTCATCATATAAGTTACAGTCCTTCACTGAGGGAAGTCAGTGCAGGGATTCAAAGCCGGAAGCTGGAGGCAGGAACTGAAGCAGAGACCGAGGAGGAAAGCTGCTCACTGGCTTGCTCTCCATGCCGTGCTCTGCTTGCTTGCTTTCACAACTCAGGACTGCACTGCCCACAGCGGACTGGGCCTTCCCACAACAATCAGTAATCTAAAAAAGTACTACAGACCTGCCCACAGGCCATCTGAGAGGATCGGTTCCTCAATTAAGGGTCCCTCTTCCCAAGAGATTCTAGTTGTGTCAAGCTGACAAAGACTATCAACACAGTTAGCACGCAAAGTCATGGGTTTCATATTGTTCATAATGTCCATATTTCATGATCTTGTTTGTCTCCCCGTTTCCTTCTACCTCTCTCTCACTACTGCCAGTCCTTTTCTGCGCCCCCAAATATCCCCACTTATGTATTCATGTCGTGTATGTTACATTTAGAATATAGAATGTTTACACACTTAGTATATAGCATGCTACATGTGCTCTCACATATGTTCCTTCTTCTTTCTCCCTTTAGATCTCTTCCTCCTTGGCATAGTCCCATTTTACTTTCATATCCTGATATGTATGAGCACATATATGCACACTATATAGTTTGAATATAAACTCCACACATGAGAAAACATGCAATATTTGTCCCAGTCTGATTTAGTCTGCTCAACATAATGATCCCCAGTTCCATCCATTTCTCTGAAAATGTGCTTTCACTCCTCTGTATGGTTGGCTGAACCCCCACTGTGCATCTCATTCATCTGTTGATGGACACCAAGGCTGGTGTCCATAGCGTAGGCTGGCCTATTTGAACCCGATCCATCCCGTTGAGTCCTAATTTACAAACAGGTGCTTAACTGTTCTGTTGCTGCCAACTAGATACAAGCAATCCATACAGCACCGGCGTCTCCTATAGAGAACAAACTGAATTTAGAATTTTTTTTTTTTTACCACCCTGTGCCCACAGGAGGTATTTGCACTTGTTTGGTTTCACAGAATCATTTTGGATTTTTTGTTTCTTCTGCAAAGCCCTAAGTCTCAGGGTAGCTCAGCCAATGAGCTCGGGTATGCTCCCTTTTGTTCCCATCAACTTCCAGATGCCTGGAGCTCCAGGGCTTCCCTTTAGACACCAGTGGGCTTAGAGAAGGCTACACTTTGAAATCTGCTGGAATGAACGTTAGAGGATTACTAATGTCTGGACACCTCTCTGACCAGTTGTGCTCTGAGGGGACGGAGCTCTGGTGTGAGGAGTTTGTCAAGGCTCCCCCGTCGAGTTTACTGATTAGCCAAGGCTGAGAATAACCTGTTTGAAGCATCTATTTCCACTCCATCTGCCCAAGAGCCTCCGCACTGTGTCCACTCTCTTTAAGACCAGGAGTAGCCCAACTCTGAGCTCTGTCTTTCAACCCACAGAATTCATTTGTATATTCTGTAGCTGGAACTGGGAAACAGATGTAACAGTACACTTACTCCTGCATTGGAGATGTTTTCGCCAACACCCCAAATCCATTATTCTTGATTTTCTTCTGGGTTTCTGCTTTGTCTCAGTCTCAGACAATGGCTGGCTCGATAAGCTGCCTGCACACCCCACCCCAGGTTGTTAAAGAGTCCATTCCCCTAACCGCAGTGATGGGCTCAGGGATGGACCTGTGCCCAAGGCAGGCTTGTCTGTCACAGTGAAACCCAATTGTAACATTTTGGTTTGACCTGTATCTCTTGCTAGACTTGAACATGAGACTCAGAAGAGAGCTCTTCTGAGTACAGGGCCCAAATAGAGAAAAACAAACAAGCTTAGCCCAGGGGAGGGATCCTGTCCTGGAGGACCACAAGATGGTGGAGGCAATTCAGCTCCTGAAAGGAACAGGAAAGGTGACAGCCAGCCAGTAGAACAGCCCAGGTATCCGAGCAGCACCGTCTGGATGCCTCTCTGCTCTTACAGGCACTTGCAGCTGGCTGGCCAGCTATGCTCAATTCTGTTTTCATCTCAGACGGTTGGACTCTGTTGGGAGTCAGTCACTGAGCTCCAGCCTCTCAAGGTTGTGATGTTGTGAGATGGCCAGCCCCTTCCACAGCAGCTGCAACTTCCAGCCCTCTTCTGCTCATACCCGAATGAACTTCCAGCTGGTGGAGACCCTTTTCCCCCTTGCCTGGTCTTGCCTGAAGACCGTGTCTTGTAGGACTTCCTGGCAAGCTTCTATTGCCTCTAGTCTCTACCCTTTTAGAACATTCTCGCCACTGATGCCAAGAGGATCCAAGACACAGATCTGATTATCCTGTCTCCCTACATCAGAACGCCACTGGTATTCCTGTGGCAACCAATCACGTTCAAACTTCTCACCTGACTCCCTTGCCACTTCCCACCATCCACCACTGAGCCAGTCCCATGGTCATTTCTGTCACCAATGTATATATGTGTCCTTTCCAGTAATGCCCCTGTGTCCCTCTGTGTGCTGGCTTTCCCTCCCAAATGTCCTTTAAGACTGTACATTCCTCCTCTGCATCCTCTCTCATGCAGAGGAGTATCTCATGGAATTTATTCATTCTCTTTGGCTGGCTAAGTTGTCTGAGCCAGGTCCCAGGCCTGCTCAGCATGGGTGCTCAGTAAAGCTTAAGTGAATGGATAAACCCTATAGAGAAGTCCAGGAGTCTGCTAGCCGGGATGGACTTGGGAAAGACGGAGGACAGTAGGAACCCTGAAGATTGTTCCTAGCTCATGTTTCTAAGGGAAAGTACTCAGCTAGTTAGGAAACTGAAGGGTTGGAGGTTGGTGGTCCAATTTTATCTTCTATCACTTAACAGAGACAGGCTACACACACTCCTCTTTGGCCACCATGGAAAGTTCTCCACACAGGTGAGCAAAAGTCTGTGGCAGGAAGTGCCTGAGCCGCTTCCATTAAGCGAATGGCCTCCAGCATTCTCCAACTGACTCTAGGTAGCTTTAGTTCCTGAGATACAGCCAGCTTCAGTTTGTAGTTCAGGATGACCTTGAATTTCTGATCCTCCTGCCTCTACTTCCCAGGTGTTGGGATTACATACAAGTAACAGCTTCCTGTTAAAATGTTGATTATGACCATGTTAACTCAGTCACTAAGAAAACAGAAATGGTACCCTAGTTCAGCCACTAGAGTCATTACAGTAATAAGGACTGTGCTGTATTGAGAATGTAACATCAGAGACTGATCTAGGCACTTTCCGGTCACTATCTCATCTCCTCTTCCTGATGTTCATGAAATAGCCCCAGTTCAGAGATGAGTGAGGTGAGGCTGAAAGAGGGAAGACCTTGGGATGACCTCTTGGGAAGACAGGGATGACCAGTGTCTGAGCCAGGACTCAATGCTGTGCCAGGTGCGAGATGCCCGTCCTTTTGCACAGTCCCTCTGCTGTGAAGCTGTTGCCGCCCCGTCCATATGACCGTCATCACAGAGCAGCCGTAACCAGGATTCCTTCATGACCTTTGTATCTTTAAACACATTGTACATCTCGATAAGTCCTGTTGACTTTAGTTCTCTAGTCTGAGAACCATCTTTCACCCCTAGATAGGGGGTGGGGGTGGAGTCTCTTTAACTGGTCTCTGAGCTTTCTTCTTGTTTTCTAAGCCAACCTTCAGAGATTCTCTTTTTAGTATATTTTATTTATTTTTTGAGAATCTCATACATATACACAATGTGTTTGAGTTACATCCACCTCCCCTCTAACTCAGTCTAAGACTCTCAATCTCCCTCCTAACTTCCGGTCTTTTTTATTTTTATTTTTTTTTCTCACTGAGTCCCTTAGTGCTGCCTGCATTCACAAGGGTAAGGGGTATCCGTCCGCTAGACTCCGGTCACTAGAGCATGGACAAACGACCAGGGGCCCCATCTCTGAGGAAATCTGACGTTCCCCCCACCCCCCCAGAAGCTTGATCCCTTCTTGTCCCTTCTCCCAGGAGACAGAGTGACCTTTTAAAAATGAGAACCAGATCATGGCATTTCCAGCACGTGAGTGGCTTCTCGGTGTGTTTGGATGAATCACAGATCCTCAGCCATGCCCCAGGTCCCGCACACCTCCCTCACCTGTCTGGGCTGGGCTAGACTTCCCTCCTAACCACACTGGCTGATCCCTTCAGCGTTTTCACTCATCTACTTCTCCGTCACTCCAGAGCCTTTCCAGTTTTCTCTGCCTGGGACCTCTTAGGCCAAACCCCTCCTGACTTCCTTTAAAGAGGCCATTCCTCACTAGCTTAGAGCCTTCAGTCACTCAGTCACAACTTTATATCTTAGTGGTCAATTGGTTCAAGCATTCTTTGAAGCCTTTTAGATCTGTGACAGAAGGACTGTGGCTTATTTTCCTGAGCACTGTATCTCTAATCCCTATCATGGAGCCAGGCACATAGTAGGTGAACAATATTTGTTGAAGGAATGATTGCTTTTCTATTTTTACACAGATGGTCTAATAGCTTTTTTAATGGTTTTCCATTAATTCATGACTCTAATAGGTTATTTTGTTTCAAATGCAATTGAGTGAATTGGACTATTTCATGGTTGGAAACAATGTATCGGTCTCTGTATCAGTGACACCAGACACCCAGCTCACTAATGATAATGTTATAGCTATATGCTCCAGCTTAATTTTGCTGTTGAAAGAAAAGACACACAGAGAGAGAGGGGCGGGGAGGGAGAGAGAGAGATTACAGGTTTCAAATCAATTTAGTAGGCTATGAGCAGGGCTGCTTTTAGAGATGACCCAGAATGAAAACTGTTAGAATGTACTTGAGGTGAGAGGAGAAGAATTATCCCGCATAATTCTATTTGTTTCCATTTGATGTACATAAAACCATAGAGAGTAGAAATATCCAGTTGTAGTTAAATATATTTTTTACCTGGTTTCAGTTTAAAAAGCTTTGTTGACTTCAGTGGCTTGATGTAGGAGTCATGCAAACATGTTTAAATGCTCAGATCTTCTCAATAAATCTCTTGTTCTAGCACTGCAACTACATAACATATGCAGGACTGATTGTGTGTGTGTATGTGAGAGAGAGAGAGAGAGAGAGAGAGAGAGAGAGAGAGAGAGAGAGAAGAGAGGCAGACAGACAGACACAGAGAGGATGTGTCAGAGGACAATTTATCAGAGTCAGTTCTCTTCTTCCACTGTATTCCAGGGATTGAACTCCTATCCTCAGGAGTGGCAGAAAGTGTCCTTACATGCTGAGATATTTCATTATTCTATTTATATTTTTTTAATAAATATTTCATTTCAGACAATTTTAGACTTTGGAGGAAAGTTTTTAAAATAGTATAGAAAACCAGACATGGTATATACACCTTTAATCTCAGTACTTGGGAAGCAGAAACAGACAGATCTCTGTGAGTTAGAGACCACCTTGACTACACACCAAGTTCCTGTACAGCCAGGGCTGCATAGTGAGATCATGTTTTAAAAACAAACAAACAAACAAAAACAATAAAAAATAGTATAGAGTATTCCCATAGTCCCTTCCCCCAGACACCCTCTTTTATTTATTGTTGTTTTAAAATTTTTATTTACCTATATTATATATGCATTAGTGTTTTGCCTGTATGTATGTCTTTGAGAGAATGTCCGATCTTGAATTATAGACAGTTGTGAGCTGCTATGGGATTGCTGGGATTTGAACTCAGGTCCTCTGGAAGAGCAGTCAGCGCTCTTAACCGCACCTCCCCAGCTTTTGTTTTTGTTTTTAAGGCAGGGTCTTATTATGAAGCTCTGGCTGACTGGAAAACTTACTATGTGAGGCTGATCTTGAACTCAGAGATCTGATTGCCTCTGTCTCCTGAGTGCTTGGATTAAAGGAGTAAGGAATTGTGGCTGCCCAGTTTCCCCTTTTAACATCTTAGATTACTGTGAGATCTTTGTTATTTAACTAAGGGGTCAACAGGGCTACATTATTACCAAACTCTAGACTTTGTAAGTTTGGGTTTTTTTTTAAAAAAGTTGTATTTATTATTTGTGGGGGTAGGGGGATTCGCAAGCCATGGTGTACACGGGAGGTCAGAACATGTGTGGAATAGGTTCTCTCCTGTTGAAGTGTATCTGGACCTTGGATGTTAGTTGCCAGGTCTGTTTAGCAAGCACCTTTACCCAGTGAGCCATCTAGACACCCCAAGGTTTAATCAGGTTTTCTCCTTTCAGGATCTAATCTAGATACCACATTGGTAGTTGCCATGTTCCATAGTCTCCTCTGGTCTTGGAAGCTCTCCCATCTTCTCTTGTGTGTGATGACCACGATAGCCTTGAGGATTGGTCGGGCATTTGTAAACAGTTTCTTACGCTAACCCAGCCTGTAGTACTTCTCATGATCAACAGTCCGGTGTTATGAATTCGGAGGGAAATACCACATAAGTGCAGGCCCTCTTTGTCATAAGACGTATATAACGTCCAGAAGACATCACCGGTGACGGTGACCTCGGCTCGTCTTGTGGTTAAGACAGCAGCTGCCAGGGGCTTTCCCTATAGGGGAACTGTCCCATTTTCCATGTCCTATTCTTTGGATCAAGGCACTAAGATCTGCTTATCCTTACATGGATAGCTAAGATGGTTTAAACCATCCAACATATACTTATTTTATACATCTCACTATTGTTGTATATTCTTTTTAGGGGGCGGAGGGAGTCAAAGTCTCACTCTTTAGCCCCGATTGGCCTGGATCTTCCTGCCTCTGCCTCTGAAGGGGCTGGGATTGCAAGCACATGCCACCATGCCTGGAATGTCTGTATCCTTTGACGTGGTCTATACCAAGTCAGGTTGGTTGGTTTCTGTTTAGAGAGAGAACATCTCACAGCATAGCCCAGGCTGACCTTGGACGTGCACTGACCTTCCTTAGCCTTCTTAGTGCTGAGGGTACAGATGGGATGCTGTCGTCTGGGGCCACGTTCTTATTTTTTCAGAAAGACAAGATGCTTTGAGTGAAGCTGGCAAGGTGGCTCAGTGGGTAAAGTTCAATACCCAGAACTCCCAGTGGAAGGGAAGGACTTCCTAAAGTTGTCTACATGTGCACCATGGCATGTATATCTGCACTCGAACAAAGTGTCCTCATACAATAAGTACTACTACTACTATTAATAATAATCATAACTTTAAAGATGTCTCGGGGACTCAACTTGTCTTTTTCCTGCCTCACATCTCCAGAAGCTAGGTCTTGAGAGCAAGACACCAGAGAGCTATGGAGTTCTAGCTTGATAGACACAGAGTATGCATGGTGCTTCTTTGCCCAGGGGTTTTGGTGAGCTAGTGGGCACGAGGGAACTGCTCTGTTTCCTTTTGTTGTGACAGCAGTAGTGGCGCTCAGGGCTTTAAGAATGCCGGGCAAGCACCCCTACCAGTGAGCTACAGCCCCATCCCTTCGTTTCCTTATTTTACCGGCTTGGCTATAGCTTGCTAATGAGCTCCCCAAGCTTGTCTGATCTGGTCCAGTTAGAACGCAGAATCCTCAGCCCAAGTTCTGTGCCTAATGATCAGATCTGATACCCACACAGAATGACAAACGTTCCGAGTCCCTGAGCAGAGTTCTGAGGTGGTCAAAGTGTAGCCTCCAGCCTTCAAAAGCAGCACTTGCCCTGCTATTTCCAACTATGGCTTTGTCCTAAAATTAAAAAATTTCCCAACTCCTATGTTTATGGGTTTTTTTCTTATTCTTCTTGCAGTTTCTACTCCCTCCATTCCTCCATTCCTGACTTCCCCTCTCCCCCAGAGCCACGACTCCTCCATTTTTCAAGAAAAGAGCCGGCCTCCCAGGGATATCAACCGAACACAGCATAACAAGTTAAAATAGGACTAAGCACACACCCTCATATCAAGGCCGGACGAGGTAACCCAGTGGGAGGACAAGGGTCCCAAGAGCAGGCAAAAGAGTCAGAGACACCCCCCCCACACACACACACACTGTTAGGAGTCCCACAAGAACACCAAGCTATACAATTATAACGTGTAGGCAAAGACCCTAGTTCAGACCCACACAGGATCTGATTGTCCCTCTAGTGTCTGTGGCTCCATGAACCCTGCTTAGTCGATTCTGCGGGCTGTGTTCTCTTGCTGGGCTCAACCCTTTGGGCTCCTACACTCCTTCCTCTCCGCCTTCTTAGGGGTTCCCCTGGCTTTGCCTTTGGTTGTAATCTTTCTGTTTCTAATTTGACTCCC
>JADRCC010566878.1:8362-25288 GCA_019843855.1 Hylomyscus alleni
ATAGATAGATAGATAGATAGATAGATAGATAGATAGATAGATAGATAGATAAATCCAGAGTTCTCCCTCACATTTGGATGCTAATTCCCCCCTCTCTCTTGTGTGTGTGTGTGTGTGTGTGTGTGTGTGTGTGTGTGTGTGTGTGTGTGTGAATAAGGAGTATGAAAGTGGGTAAAAACTTGTGAAACCACACAGGAGAAAATGAGAGAGATCCAAGAGAATTTCAAAGGATGGAGATAGTGATGCGGGTAGGCAGGGTGTATATGCGAGGACAGTAGAAAGGAAACTACTGGGTATGAGTTAAGGAAAGGAAGAGGATTGGGATAAGTGGAAAACAGGACCAATAAAAGCAAATGATGTGGATGCTAATTCATAAAGACATATAGTAAATAGTTGAAGACTGTTAATTTCTAGAAAGTGATTCCTTGACTGGGAATAGTCAGAGAGACAGAAAAGCAAAAGTACAATCAAAGATGTTAGGAAAACTCTAGATGATAATTTTGGTGAGTAACTTGAAGTGAATGTTTATTTCTTAATTAGTTTCTTAATTTGTGTATATAGATACATAGACATATCTGTATAGCTATATATGTATATATGATATTTGAAATGTATAAAATGATACTAATCACATTTCAAGGAACTGAGAAAAATATCAACTTATAGGCCAAGAAAGTGGCTGAGGAGTTGAATGCTTCTTCAGCAAGACTGACAAGACAACCTGTGCTCACACAGCTGTCTTCTCCTTGGGTCCCTCAAATACAAACACACACACACACACACACACACACACACACACACACCTACACACACACAGAGAGAGATGGACACAAGCACTTGTGTATACATATACATTCTAAATAAATAAATATTTAAATTAGAAAAACTAAGTCAATTTACCATTAATAAAATTGATGTCCTGCACTGTATATATTTTATTACTTATAAGTTCCATAAGTGTTCTGTTGTTCCCAATACATATTTAAATTTCTATAAATCAGTTTCATAAAGTTGATTGTTACTTTATCCTTTCAATCTGTAAATTATCTGGGGAAAGGTAAATATTGAGGCATTGATATTTAAGTAATGGCTCCTTCTGCTCCTCCCTGCTTAATTGAAACCTGATTATATGCACTACAGCTTATGGTCTAGGAAATCAAGTTACTGTGAATGCTTTCTGGTTAATTTATGACTCCTCAGTTTTACAGAGAATATAGACCTCATGTGGATAATTGGAATTTACTTTATATCACTAAGCTTGATAAATCCTGATTCAACAGCTCAGAATGCACACTATATTTGGAATGCAATGATTGAGCCTTAGCTTGTCCAATTGGCGCAGTAAAATCCAATTACATGTTGTGTCTTTTATTCTGTTTAAATCATCCAAGAGGTCGCAAAGGCATTGGCTCACACAACACCTACTTTGCCATTGCTGCCTAACCTCAGTTTCACAATGATATTTGACCAGAGGAGTGAATAATGCAGAATGCCTATCTGTGGAACTCTGTAGAAAATGGGTTCCGAATAAATAACATTAAATCAGAATGTGGATATAAATAATAGATATCCTGCAAATGGAAAATATTCAATAGGGAAAGGTAATACTACTTTCATTGGAGACTGGAAGGGAAGGAATGAAGGAACTTGTGAGCTGAACAATAGTTGAAATATATGTAGAAAGTGATCTGCAGGGTAAGAGAGATAACGGCCTTATTGGGCATCCAGCAGCACACGCGGAATGTAGGAAGTTTGTTGAGAATCCAGAAGTAGTGAAAAGCATACAGTTAGCAACACAGAATCAAAAGTACAAAGCCTTCTACCTGTCTGCTTTTCTTCCCTCATTGTTTTAATCTCCTGGCTCCTTAACCTTATAAACAGACATGTGCTCTCCTTCAAACACTTTCATCATGGTACTCCCTGCTTCAAAAACTTTCCAGCTCCTCTTTCCCATGCTATTTCTCATAGTTAAAACATATTTCTGGGTTGAACTCCATTTAGGTATAACCTAATAGATATTGTGAATCATCACCTCAATTAATCGCTTGCAAAAAACCCTTCTATACCATAAGTAATTTTGTATAGTCTTCCATTTCCTTTTATCCATTTGTTGTCTTGGTTTTTATATGCTACATTAAGTATTACTACACTATCTTTTTATTTTCTGTAAGTTTCTACTGATTATTTTGTTTAATTACATTTCAAATGTTATCCCCCTTCCCAGTTTCCTCTATGAAAATACCCCATTCTACCTCCCCTCCCCCTGCCTCCATGAGGGTGTCCCCACACCCACCTGCCCATCTTTTTCTACCTCTTTCAAAATATACTCCAAGACTGACTTCCACAGATGCTGTCCCAAAATCTCAGAAAATAACTTTGCAAAGAAATTCTGTAAAGCATTTGTAGTGAAAACACAAATAGCTTCTTATTTTTATACTAGATATACTATTTTTATTTTGTTGTATGGGCATTTTGCCTCCATATATTTCTATATACCACATGTATGTAATTCCTATGATGACCAAAAGAGGGCATCAAACCCACTGGAACCTGAATTTCAGACAAATCTCAGTTGTTATGTAGGTTATCAAATTCTAACTAGGGTTGCCTGGAATAGCAGACAGTGCTCTTAACTTATAAGTCCCTGCTCTAGCCCCAGTTTAAGTTTTAAAAGCAAAAAATTAAGAGCAGAGAACAAACAAAAAATAAAGAAGAAATCTTCAAAGGTAAAGAACACTAGTCATCAAGTACAAAACATCTGTGGATTTTCTTGTAAAGTCTGTAAAACTAATGGACCTTTTGGGACAGCTTGTTTGCAGAGGGATTATAAAGTTTAAAATATCTTGTCTATAGAATTCAAGTCTAACCAAAGAAATGTCATGATACCTAGCTTCAAAATGACAAAATAAAAGGAGGTCTTTGTGTTAGTAGTTCACTGGTACAGTGGTAGAAATCTTGTCTAACTAGGAGGTCATAGATTAAATGCTATAGAGAAAACCTCTCCAATATACACAATTTTGAAATCCCTGAGTAGCAAAAATTGAAAGAAAATAAACTTATCTACAGATAAGACAAATTTCTAGAGATAACGTATAACAAATATCAGGAACTCTACACAGCTAAAAGTTAGAGACTGTAGGCACATATCAATGGACACTGTTCTTCAATCCACGACTTTATGTCCAGCTGATAGCGTTGATACCTGAGTGTGGGATGTGAAGAAATAAATCATTTCCCAGACTTGCAGAATCAAAGTAAGTTTACATTCTATAAACTCTGTGTCGTTAGTGGTTTCAAAGGGTAACTTAGCAAGCCAAGGAGTTAAACTAGGCAGGAGAGAGGCACGAAACTCTCAAAATAGAGGCCATAAGAGAATTTCAGTTCATGGATATCACTGTATGACATCTGTGAGACAGATCTGGAAAGCATCCAGATTGGGGGTGAGGGAAGGGGAGAATTCTGGAAAAGAAAAGGTTGGCAAAAGTGAACAGTGTACACTAAGACAATTATAGAATCCTGCATTCAACAGAAACAAACATGATACTATTAGATTCATAATCTTGGAGAGTAAATAAAAGAAGCATAGTTATAAGCAATTTATGACTGACCAGTAAACTAGTTCTTGACAGAAGCAATTTAAGGGACTAAATATTTATTTGGATTCATGTTTGAGAGGTTACAATCCACCATGGCAGGGGTGATACATCATGTGGTACCAGGTACAGATCACAAGGGGTAGGAGGCAGCTGCCCACACAACAGTTTACAGACAGGAAGCTGCTCTGTCTGAAAGTGGGGCAAGGATGTACCTCTCAAAGACCTTCCTCAGTGACTTGCCTGGACCAGCCACACCCTCCTCTCTACATGCTCCATAATTTCACTAAACAGAGCCACCATTTAGAAACCAAGTGTTCACAGCCACACACCTTCAAATTCTAACAGTAAGGAAATGGACGAGTTGCCTTATTGAAAAGAAATTTCATTTTCAAGCAGTAAAAAAATACCAAAAGAAAAAAGTTGAGCAGCAGAAAATTTTCAGTCATGTGGCCACAAAACCTCAGAAAAGTATTTCCCTGCCAAGTGGAAAATAATTAATGCATTATTTGTAAAGTTTTTATATTCAGAACTAATAGATTAAGAGTACCTCCTTAGAATATGGGAGTAACTACCCAAGAAATAAAACAGAAACATTGCAGCCAAAGTCCTCTGAAAAGGAGGAGTGTAGCATGAGAAACAACTGCTTTTTATCTTTACATTTCCTTATTGTCTTCCTAGTTTCTTGTCATAACTTGTTTTCTATTGCTGTGATAAAGACTATGACCAAAAACAGTGAGGGAAACTGAGGAAGACACTGAAGACAGGAACTCAGGCACAGCCCCTGGAAGAATGTACTTACTGCCTTGCCTCACATAGCTTGCTAAGCCTGTTCTCTCATACAACACAAGACCACCTGGCTAGGGGTGCCACCAACAACATGATGCTCTTCACTCAACCATTGATGAAGAAACTGCTTCACAGACTTGCCCACCAAGCAGTGTCTCAATTGACGTTCCCTTCTCCCAAGGGACTCTAGGTTGTGTGAAGTTGACAAATATTTTACCAGCATGCTACCATTATGAATTCACATGGATAAAAATATAGAATTTTGACTTGGTATTATGACACATACTTATAATCTCAGTACATTCGGAAGCAGAGGCAGAAAGAACACTGTAATGGAGAGGCTGTATTAAAAAACAAAACAAAAGAAATCACAGAATATTTTATAATCTATATTTCATGGTGCTTAAATATGTTACCTTTAAAGAAAAGATCCACACTTATTACCTAAGTAGTTCTGTTTTGAAATACTTAAGAAAGCTCCACAAAGCCAAGTATGTGGATATTTCATTTACTAAAGCAAATTGTTTTACTTGAGAAGAAAAAATATCATTTAATGTTGATACTAGAAATCGTCTACAAAAGTTATGGAGTAGAGTCAGTGGGGTCCCAGAACACCTGGACAGGTCAGAGATCCTGCTCTGTTTTGATTACTCTCTGGGTTCTATTTGCACAGTGAGTCTTCAAAGTCTTGGCAAAATTTTCTAAACTGCTAGATTGATTTTTTTTAAAGGCACACATATGGTCACTCACACTAAGATAAACAAGTTTTCATTATTGATATAAATTCGTCAATTTTCTGTTACCATAACAAATCTCTGAAATAAGTCAGTGTGTGAAAAAAATAATTTATTTATGGATCATGGTTTCTCAAGGGTTGCACTCCAAGCTTGACTGGTCTGGCTAGGGAGGCAGTATATCATAGAGGAAGTATGTGTAACAGTAGGAACTCTCTCTCTCTCTCTCTCTCTCTCTCTCTCTCTCTCTTTCTCTCTCTCTCTCCTCTTTCTTTCTCTGTGTGTGTGTGTCTCTGTGAGTGTCTATGTGTGTCTATGTGTGTGTGTATTTGCATGTCTGTGTGTTTGTGTCTGTCTCATCCTCTCTCTGCTCCTGGCCTGTGGATCAGATGTAAGCTCTTAGCTACTGCTCCAGCATCATGCCTGCCCGCTTGATGTTTTTTTGCCCCATCATGGTGATCTTGAACTAACCCTCTGAAACTGTAAGCAAGCATTTCAATCAAATGCTTCCTTTTGTAAGTTGAGCCAGTCATGATGTCTCTCATCCTTGAAATGGGATAGTAACTAAGACACTTTCTTCCCCTTCATTTTCAAAAATATCGGCACATTATACTCATGAAGCTAAGCTTTGGAACTTATTTTATTTTCTTCATGAATGTCACTGTCTGTTTCCCCAATCTTTCTCCTATACTCACTCACAAACTAACCCATGAGTAAATTATATATGTTCTGTAATTCCCTTGTCATTGCCTATGACAGAGAGACTACTCAAGATTATTGTCTCCTGATGATCACCTCTTACATCATCCTTCCATGCAATCATGAACTGCGATTTGCTGATAAACACTCTAGCAAGAATGATAGTATATCACTCCCATGATTATGTTACATATAATTATCATCTCTTTTCTGGAGGAATCACATTTCTTTAAGTGCCCATGTTCAAATGCACTTGAATTAGAAATAAAACAACACTTTGGGAACTGAGGAAAGCCTTGAGCCAAAAAACAATTACAAAGAATCTGGCAAATTTGTAAGAAGATCTTCCTGTAATTGAACCTATATCGTTTAGGTATGGTCCCCATAGACTCATATGTTTGAACAAGCCTATGGGGGCCACAGAGTGGAATGTTGTGGTTTGTGTGCTCAGCCCAGGGAGTGGCACTATTAAAAGGTGTCATCCTGTTGGATTAGGTGTGGCCTTGTTGGAGTAAGTGTGTCAAGTGGATGTGGGCTTTAATGCCCTAGTCCTAGCTGCCTGGTTGTGAGTCTTCCACTAGCAGCCTTCAGATGAAGATGTAGAACTATCAGCTCTGCCTGTACCATGCCTGCCAAGATGCTGCCATGCTCTCACTTTAATGATAATGGGCTGAATCACTGACCTAGTAACCCAACCCCAGTTAAATGTTGTCCTTTATATCTTGCTTTGGCTATGGTGTCTGCTCACAGCAGTAAAACCCTAACTAAGACAGTAGCATTTATTAATCTGAGATCTTAGGTATGAATATAAAAGGGAAATTTTATGACTTAAGAATTATTAAGTTACCAAGAAGTTAGTTATGGTGACTTGCAGGAGCTGATGCAGAGGTTATGGAGGGATCCTGCTTACCAGCTTGCTCCTCTTGGCTTGCTCGATCTGCTTTCTTATAAAACACAGGGCTACCAGGCCAGGAATGGCACCAACAATAATGGTCTGGGCCCTTCCCCATCAATCACTAATTAAGAAAATTCCTTACAGACTCCCTACAATCTGATATTATGGAGGCATTTTCTTTGTTTTGGATGACCTATTTTGTGAGTCGCTATCCCTCTACTGGTGGTTCTGAGTTGTCAGGAACTACCTCCTCTATATCGCCTACCCTCCCTTCTTCCTAAGAGTTGTAGTCATTAAGATAACTATGCCAGGAAGAAAAGCTGCATCACCGTGGCCCTCTCTTCCTTCTTCATGTACCCAGTCCGGTTCTCTTGCCAATTATCTGTGTTCTCCATGCTTTCACCTGCACGGATGAGCATCCCTGCAGAAATTCCATAATAGGAAGAGCTATGGCTGTTCTAAAATTATAACTGCAGTTCCTAAATAGGCTGTGGCACTGCTTGTCAGTCTTTCCTGGGTTCGCACTTCTCCCACTCTACTACAGGATTATTTCCCATTACTGCTTCAAACGCGCTCAAAATGATAAAAGAGCTAATTTGTCACAAATAATAGGGTAGAAAAAATACATCTCACTGGAATACCCAACTTCCCACAGTTTTAATCACTATATTGAATGTTTCAATGGTTTTTTTAAAAGAAGGTTCTATTAATATTAATCTACATGCCAGGGCTCTTTCTTTTACTATCTCTCATCTTCCCCAAAACTTAGGCTTCTAATTGTGGATTTTTAAACTTAAGTTATCAATACACATTTGAATAATATAACCATGGCTAATGTCTCAATACACTATAATCACACTTTCCTCCAAAGGAAAACTTAGAGAAGCAAAGAGAAAAGCAGCCTTCTGTGGCTGTGACCAGTTGTTGCTTCTTCTTAGCTTTCCTTCTTGAAAAGTTGCTCTCTCCGTTGCCTGGCTTCCCATTCTATTTTTGACTCACTTCAATTGATCTCTGGTCAAAATCACTTCCCCAAGATGGCTTTTATTAATGTCAGCAGTTACCTCCGTGTTGTCAAGTTCACTTTCTAGGTCTTGGATTATGTGACTTAGAGGCAATTTGGTTAGTGCGTGATAAATGACAATTGCCTTTTGAGGCTTTCTTATTTTAGATTCTATTGCATCACACTCCACTCTGTCCCTTTATCTCCTGGACTGTCTCATTTACTGATTGTTCCGCCCTCTATCAGTTTATAAATAGACAGTATACTGTTGCTATCCTCCTTACCAGAGTCGGGGTTTTATTGGGAGAGAGAAAATGCACCGTGTATTTTATTTAGTCCTGTATTTCCCAAGTCTAAAACACAACACTGTAGAGCAATCAGTATTGTTGATTAAAGGAATGCATGTTTGTCTGTCTAATTGTCAACATGTGGCACGGACTGGAGTTTCAGTCTCGCAGCTTCTGAGCATCCTAGTATGATAAACGCTGGGATCAGCGAGAAGGGTAAATGACATGGCATACACAGGTGCCAGAGTCAATTCTGGGGTTTCAGATTTCTCACCCAAGCTCACTGACATTTTTTCAGAGACACTTCCATGGATGACTATGTCTAAAAAAGATCTCTGACCAAAGTCACATCTGGTTATCTTGTTTCATTATATTTATATTATGGTGTTATAGACCATTAATTGATATTATGTGGTTGATGTTGCTTTTCCCATTTTGCCTCTTGTGAGCTCACTTGAGATTTTGCATGAAGAAGCCTGAATTAACCCTTGAGTGTACAGTTTGATCCCCTTGATAGTCTCCCCCTCTCTCTTTCTGCCTTTCTCTTTCTGTCTTTCTCTCTCTCTCTTTTCCCTCCCCCACCTCTTTTATCATGTCTCATTCTGTCTCCCCCCTTCTGCTCCCTTGCTTCCTCCCTCCCTCCCTCTTTCTCTCTCTTCCAATATTTTCGTCTTCATAAACTCCCATTTTTCTTTTTAAAGCAAACTAAAAGAAATTGATTCTCAACTCGTAGGACAATATTTAAAACAGAAAAAATATTGCATTTAAATATTAACAAACAGTTGCTCATGAATTCACTAATAAAGAACATTAATGTTCTTTTACACTCCTAAAAACAAAATATCCCTGAGTTTCCTACCTGTAATTTTAGTTTGATGTCCTTTGGGGTTACAAATTTCCTGCTATGGTTTCTTTTTTTTGTGTTCCTTAAGATCTATTCCTCTTTTCTTCTGTCTGTCCTAGAATTCTCGCCTGGATGGTAGTGCCAACAGGTACATTTATAATCTGTTTTCTGGTACTATTTACCTAAACAGAAACCTAATGGAGATTGTGAGGAAAAGGGTGAGTCCAGAGGTGTCAGGGCTACAAATCCTTCACTGTTTCCTATTTCTGTGCTTACTGCATTTCCTAAATCCAGAGTTCTTCTCTTGGAAGCCCTCTTATTGTCATTTTTATATTCAGTGCCTCAGTGTGATTTTTATCAAATCATTCTCCAAATATCCCATTTTGAATATCTCTTCCACCTTTCCCAAAAATTTCAGATTAGATGTAAAATTTCCTCTATGTAATCTCTTTGCATCTGCTCTTCTACAATGTGTGTTATGGTCTAGCTACAATTATGCCACGCTGTCGTCACACAGCCACACCACTGTTTCCTTATCACTAACTGGAAACAACTTGCTGATTGACAATTCGAAGGAGCATGTGATGCAAGTGCATGGGAGCTTGACACCTGCAGGTGTGGTGTGTATGAGGTTCCACAACTCACCCCATTCTGGAGCTTAGTAGGACAGCTTTTGTCCTTTCAGATGCTGGGTACCGAACTCCTTTGGAAATTGATCGGCCACATAGCACCCTTCTTAAACACTGCTTTATTCACCAGTGATAAAGGCCACTTGATAAATAAAACAGCCTCCAGTTTTTCTATTTAAACATTATCTCTGCCTAGGCTACAATTAAACTGAGGAAAGAAACCAGTGACTTCTGACCTCAATTGTTTTCGAAAGAAACTTTTAGCTCATACATAGGGAAAAAAATGATAGGGAAAAACAGTCTTAATACAGAATTGTAGAAATATTGGCACGAGAAGTTCAAGAGGTTTTGGAACATGAAGATTTATTGTTAGCTTTTAAAATTATTTTGGATGAATCAATGTTGTATGTTCCAAGAAGTTAATAATTCCAAATAGTAGTTGAGTTTCTACAACACAATAATGAAAGGCTTTGTCTTCTTATGCATCTATTCTTAGATGCATCCACAGACACACATATCCATGCATACATATATGTATATACATAGACACACATATGCATAAATGCATATACACATACAGACACATACAGTTACACAGCTATTCATGTCCAGGAATACACAAATGAATATGCATGCTGGGTATGTGCTTATGAATTTAAATTTATGTCTTTAATACACATTAATTTTCCTACCTATTTGCTCTTCAAAATAATTTAAATAAAAACTTTCCTTTACCATAAAGCCCATATCCATATGTTATTATTCAGTTAGTTATATAGATTTTATGACTGGAGTCTTAGTCCTGTATTTGCATTTTCTGTCCTTGTTAAATGGCTTCAAGAGCTCATCTTTTCTGGGAAGGGACAGATAGGTGAGTAGAGATGAGGAGTAGAGAAAGGTATTGAAAGATGGTAACAGCACCTGTGAGGGTGTTTGTTTGTTTCAGAAAACAAAACATGAAAACCCTTCAGCTCCTTGGGTCCTTTCTCTAGCTCCTTCATTGGGGACCCTGTACTCAGTCCAATGGATGGCTGTGAGCCTCCATTTCTGTATTAGTCAGGTACTGTCAGAGCCTCTCAGGAGACAGCTATATCAGGCTCCTGTCAGCCAGCACTTGCTGGCATCCACAATAGTGTCTGGATTTGATGATTGAATATGGGAAGGATTCCCAGGTGGAGCAGTCTCTGAATTGTCCTTTCTTCAGTCTCTGCTCCACACTTTGTCTCTGCAACTCCTTCAATGGGTATGTTGTTCCCTTTTTTAAGAAGGAATGAAGTATCCACACTTTGGTCTTCCTTCTTCTTGAGTTTCTTATGTTTGTGGATTGTACTTTGTGAATTCCGATCTTCTGGGCTAATATCCACTTATCAGAGAGTGCATAACATGTGTGTTCTTGGGTTACTTCTCTCAGGATGATGTTCTCTAGATTCATCCATTTCCCTAAGAATTTCATAAATTCATTGTTTTTAATAGCTGAGTAGTACTTCATTGTGTAGATGAACCACATTTTCTGAATCCATCCCTCTGTTGAGGGACATCTGGGTTGTTTCCAGTTTCTGGCTATTATAAAAAGGTTGCTATGAACATGGTGGTGCATGTGTCCTTATTACATGTTGGAGCATCTTCTGGATATATACCCAGGAGTGGTATAGTTTGGTTCTCTGGTAGTACTATGTCCAATTTCCGGAGGAACCGTCAAACTGATTTCCAGAGTGGTTGTACCAGCTTGCAATTCCACCAGCAATGAAAGAGTGTTCCTCTTTCTCCACAACCTCTCCAGCATCTGCTTTCACCTGAGCTTTTTATCCTAGCTATTCTGACTGGTATGAGGTGGAATCTCAGGGTTGTTTTGATTTTAATTTCTCTGATGACTAAGGATGTTGAACATTTCTTTGGGTGCTTCTCAGCCATTCAGTATTCGTCAGTTGAGAATTCTTTGTTTAGCTCTGCACCCCATTTTTAGTAGGGTTTTTTGGCTCTCTGGAGACTAACTTCTTGAGTCCTTTGTATATATTGGATATTAGCCCTGTATCAGATATAGGATTGGTAAAGATCTTTTCCCAATTTGTTGGTTGCCATTTTGTCCTATTGACAGTGTCTTTTGCCTTACAGAAACTTTGCAATTTTATGAGGTTGCATTTGTCAATTCTTGCAGCCACTTAGGGCAAACAATAATATGAACTAACTAGTACCCTCAGAGCTCCCAGGGACAAAACCACCAACCAAAGAGTGCACATGGTGGGACTAATGGCTCCAGCTGCATATGTAGCAGAGTATGGCCCAGTCGGTCATCAATGGGAGGTGAGGCCCTTGGCCCTGTGAAGGTTCTATGCCCCAGTGTAGGGGTCTGCCAGGGCCAGGAAGTGGGAGAGGGTGGGTTGGTGAGCAGAGAGAGGGAGGAAGGAACGGGTTTTTTGTTTGTTTGTTTGTTTTCATTTTTTTGTTTTTGTTTTTTATTATTTTTATTTTATTTTTTATTTTTTTTGGAGGGGAAACTGGAAAATGAGATATCATATGACATGCAAATAAAGAAAATATCTAATAAAAAAAGAAAAAAATAAGCATTCCCTTTAAAGGACATTCCTAAACTAGGGAAAATTGTGAAGTTTATTTGTTAAAGTAATCTGAAGAAAGGAGGAAGATGAAATAACTATTAAGGTTTTCCAAAGTGTAATTATCATAATAAATTTGAAAACCATGGCCCTCAACAAGTCCACGTGGTCAGAAACTAATTTTAAATACATTTTATATGGTTATAAAAACTATATATTTGGTGTGACTTTTTAGTTTCAATAAGCTAACATTAAAATTGCAAACAAGGAAATCATTGTGTAGCATTTTACAATTTCCTATTTCTAGAACATGTGTCCTAGACTCCTATTGTTATCCAAGGCAGGTTTTGCGATTCTTACTTTAAATGGAACCTTTGGGATTATTCATGCATGACTGATACACTTAGATAATAACATGCATTCAATATGCTCTATGTGCCTTTGATTTACCTGACAAGTGACAACAAGGCTATATTGAGTTAAGTGCAGACACTATCACTAAATGAACATTTGCAGAACATGACTGTGGTTATTGTCATACAAGAACAGAACTCTGACTCAATATCCTGTCTAGCAAGCAACCTTTACCAGATGCTTCCAAGGAAGGGAAACACCACTATAAGGCAATTGGATGGATATGCGATTTTATGCCTCTGAGGTGTAACACTTCATCCTGGCCCCAGATGATGGGACACTCATATTATGTTTGTATTACTATAAGAATTGGTGTCTTAAAAAGTGTGTTTTGTGGAACTTTCAGTAAAATACAATTTAAGTAAATATTAAGTGGGTCAAAATGAATTATTTTTCCTCTTCAATTAACTGATTGTTTCGTTTTGCTTAGATATGACATAAAATGTGTAGTACCAACTTCTTCTAATTATTCATTTATTCATATCAATCATACATCCAAATAAACAATCTGATAAAATATCAGATTATTTTAGAAATAATATCAGTAGAAATGAAATCAGTGTGTAAGACAAAAGACTGTACATATAATCGAACTATGGCAAGCGACATCTAACAAAACAAAACTCTGATCCATAAATCTACATCTACTAACTTAAGAAGCCAACATCAAGTTTGGCAGTGGATGATTAGGAATTAAAACCACACCCACTTAGCAGTAATATCCAAAAAGTCTTGACTTGGTGGAAGACTTTCAGCTTATCAATCTTGTCTCCTCCCTGTTAACCTCAAACTCAGGACCAATTATACAAAATCAAATATATTTCCCAAGTCAATTACATAAAAGGGCCAATTTCGGGCTAGTCTGCCCCTCACAACCACTAAAAATGACCTCCAATTACTCACTCCTCTGACTTTTTCTTTTCTCACTCTGATGTTTTAGATACTTGGAACTGCCTGAAAGAATCAGCCATACACGATAGTGGTTGGCATTCTAGTTTAGGAAGTTCTAAATTAGCAGACTCAATTTTTTTGAGTATATTTACCATGTTGATATGGTTCAATATCATTGGTTCTATAGGAGAAATGTATGTAAAGAAATTAAGTTACTTTATGAAAATATAGTTGGAGTATTTTAAATCAGAACCCAAATTCTATTTCAATGTGCTCATAACTAAAGCTATATTGGGAATGGCTCATCAAAGAGAGGTATGTATGTGCTGCTTCTTTGACTCTACATTTCACTGAATACCTAGACGTAGTGAGTATATATACATATATATACATATATATATATATATATATATGTTATATGTAACATATATATAATATTTATATATTTCTGTATATAATACAGAATGTTCATTTAGTGATAGTGTCTGCACTTAACTCAATATAGCTTTGTTGCCACTTGTCAGGTAAATCAAAGGCACATAGAGCATATTGAATGCATGTTATTATCTAAGAGTATCAGTCATGCATGAATAATCCCAAAGGTTCCATTTAAAGTAAGAATCGCAAAACCTGCCTTGGATAAGAATAGGAGTCTAGGACACATGTTCTAGAAAGAGGAAATTGTAAATATTATATTTTCTGTATCTGGTAACAGAACTAGTCTGTAAAATACAATTATTTGTAATATATATATATATATATATATATATATATATACATACATATATATATGGGTACACATATATGTGTATACATATATACACATACAATATATATGTGTGTATATATACACATATATATGTGTATGTATATATACACTTATATACATATATATACATACACATATATATTATATGTATATATAAGTATATAAGTATATATACATATATATATATATCTTTACTGTATCTGGTAACAGAATTAGTCTGTATAATACAATTATTTGTAAAAAGGAACTGACTTTGACTCCATTTTTAGATTAAAAAATAAGATTCATAGAGAATCTGTTCTGGTTGGTTTCGTGTCAACCTCCAATAGCTATTGACATACTGGAAAGGAAGTCTCTGCTGGGGTGATGCTTTCATAAGATTGGCATGGGGTCCAGCCTGTGGTGCATTTTCTTGATTAATATTGAATGTGGGGGAGGTCTCAACTCACTATGGTGGTGCTACATTCTGGACCAGTGGTCTTTATGCTGTAAGAAGGCAGGCTGAGCTGTCCATAGAGAGCCAGCTGGTGCACAGCACCCCTCTAAAGCATTACATCAGCTTTTGCCTCCAGGTTTGTGCCCTGTTTGAGTTTCTGCTCTGATGACCTCAAGTGTTGGGGTATATTGCAGAACTACAAGCTGAAGTAAACCCTTTCTTTCTCAGGGTGCTTCTGATCATGGTACTGAAATCACAGCAATAGAAAACCTAAGACCCAGCTGACCTGAGTATGTCACTGTCAGCTGGATTTTATATTTCCATGAAGATCTACCCATTTTTTTGTGCATCTACATTAAATTTTTGGCCCTTCATGTAGTGAGTTGTTTTTTTTTATTTTACCTATGTTTTTAAACCTAACAAAATATTTTCTATTATCTTAAAATGAAAACACTAGAAATGAAAACCGAAAAACCACAGCCTTTACTGATATTGTCAAAGGAAGAAGTGGATAGTGGCTAAACAATCTTTAGGTGAGACTGAGGCCAAGAATAAATATATGGAGGAGATAGATCTTAAGTAGGTGGCCTATGCCTACCTCTGTGATTATGTGTTCTTTGTGACAGAGTCCATCTTGGCTTAGAAATAAACTAATAGCTTATAATAATAATCAAAACAGGTACTTATCTAGGTAGCATGTCAGTCAACAAACAACTTCCAGAACCTGCTCAGTGCATTTCCTC
This sequence comes from Hylomyscus alleni, assembly GCA_019843855.1. Taxonomy (NCBI): domain Eukaryota; kingdom Metazoa; phylum Chordata; class Mammalia; order Rodentia; family Muridae; genus Hylomyscus; species Hylomyscus alleni. The sequence goes on from JADRCC010566878.1 coordinate 23,638, forward strand.
AGCCACTCTATGAGCAGAACCCAAAGGAGGGAAATAGAAGACATGGTTCAAGCCCTATATTCTGAAGACAAACTCTGACATTTGGTTATCTACCCATATTTTCAACTCAAAATGAAAATACAAAATGTTTTCGGGTTTTTTTTTTGTATAATATTGAATGTCATGTTTATGGGTTCTAGTAAAAAAAACTTATAAATGAAAGGATCTAATCTTGGTTTTGATGAAAAATAGTCTCAATATATGATTTCCAGATTAGCTGACTTCTCTGAAGCCATCCATTTTCCAGAAAACAGTAATCCAGTCCTATTTTATAATTTAATAAGCAATTATGAGGCTGGGTCATCATAACTGAATTTAGTGCCCCATCTGTCTTCTGTGGACATTTATTTATTTATATTCCACTGCTACTGACTCATCTATGACTTTAAATGCTACCAGAGCCATAAGATTGAACAAAAACACTGTTCGAAGAATGGCCATTGAATGTCCAAATCTAGCAGACAATTGTATCATTTGGATAGCATTATTAGTAGTAAATATCGCTAAGTTTTATGCAAAATCAGATAAAGATTGACAGGAAGTCAGCCCCATTTTAGGTTTCCTTCCAAAAATTAAATCAGCAGACTGTGCCAGTGAAATGAATGTTTTTTGAAATATAAGGCTTTATAGATTCAGTTAAGGGTCTGAGCAAAGAAACTGCAAATTGCTTCAGTTTCTGCTAAAATTTTCCCATATCACGAATCATGCTTGACTTAATAGAGCATAATAATTCTGCTGGAAATTTTTATAGTCATGATTGACAATCTAAATGACAAAAAAAAATCTGGCTGTGCGTAGCATAGGAAATACTGTAACCACGGAAACAATATGGGAACCAAAGAGATAAATGGTTCAGGTGAAGAAGGGAGAAGAAGAGCATAGAGCAAAGCTGGCTAGCCATGAAAGAACAAAGAAAAAAGTGGTCAGCTGGTTTTGTTGATGAGAGACAAGCTTGTTTGGCTTTTATTTTATTCCTTCTGTCTTTTAATGTCCTCACCCACATGTGGGGAATAATACCCACTTAGTCGTAGCCTTTTCTCTATTCATGTTGATTTACTGAGTCTCCATCAAATGTATAGTGAAGAACATGAACTTCTAATACAATTCAGATGTGTTTTGAGTTTCTGATTTGACAAATCTCATAATACTTGTTTTTGTCTTTGATACAAGTTTAATAGAAAAGTTATAAAAATGATCCAAATTACAGAATTGCCATAAATAGTGGTCACAACCCCATTCCTAAAACCAAATATGTAATTTTACTGCTGCTCATATTACTACTTTTTTGTGATATAAGTGAACTCTTCAATGTTTAATTAAAATATAAGTTTACTAAGTACAGCAAGAACTAAGATTATTGTCTAGTTTGGTTTTAAGCATTAAGAACCAACTTGGCCTCACCCTTTTATTCCTAATTTACTTCTAGATTTATAGTTAAAAAGTAGAAAATTTAAGGGAGGCTGCTTACTTTCTTGAAAACTCACTGAAGTATGAGAATGGCACTTTCCTCAAAGATTTGTTATGAGAGTCACATATGGCATGTGAAGTTTTATGTGACTAAAAAAAATTATTTAATCATTTATTGATATGCAAATAGCCTCAAGGAAATGAT
>JADRCC010566879.1:0-14729 GCA_019843855.1 Hylomyscus alleni
ATAAAGGGAAAATAGAAGGACCAAGACACTACAGGAGAAATATGCACAGTGTACAAAATACAATTGTATGAAAATTCTATGCATTTGTAAAGTTGTTATTTCTATATTCATAAAGATTTTTATTCTTTGAAATTTTCAATCATGTATGAAATATCCTTTGATTAGCCACCACCCTCTGGACTCTCACCAGAATCTACCACTACTAGGTCCCTGTTTTTCCCCTTGGGACTTTCCACTAAGTCTCATTCCTAACATCCTGACCTCTTCTATTTCATTAATTAAAGACACAGTGAGTTTAATTAGTACTACCTATATATACATAGATATGGTCATCACTAGTAAAGAGTGAACCTCCTGAATTTTTCTCCGAAAAAAAGAGATTATATTTTGCCCATCAGTCATCAAATGCCAAAAGACCTTCAACTTGTTGTGGGACCTCAACAGTACCTCACATCCATGTTGTAATTTTTTAATTGTTACATTACTCTTAGTGGTGACAACAGGGTACACCTGCACCAAGTGGGACATATTAACCTTAGAGGGTGACTTATGTAATTCTATTCTAAGAGATTTAACAGATATAGATAAGCTTGCCAGTAGACATGTTTACCTATTCAGTCAATCTGAGGTCTCTCGTGTGGTAATTTTCACTGGTTTGATTTGTGTGCATCTTGTGCTGCTAAACATAGCTACTGGGAGTTTGTGTGTGCACTAAGAACAGTTAATTCCCTGGAGGAACGATTTCATTTCCTTTAACACCATTCTCTGTATCTTGCATCCTTTTCCATGTTTTATGATTGTCTTTGATTCTTGGTTGAGAGGTTGGTATCATTGAATCACCTGTTGTTGAATACTCTGTCAATCATTCTCAACACTCTAAACTCTCATGAATGTCTGCATCAGTCTTTACACACAGCACATATGAGCCTCTGTGATCAAGGCTCAAACAGTATACTAGGTATAAACATAAATATTTATAAGGCAATTTGACAAAATGGCCATTAGCAATACAACTGTGGTCTACAAGGGTCTATATCATCTCTAAACATGGACTTTAACCACACTTACCTGGGATGAAGACTTTTCTATAAAAATTGACCAAAAAAAAAAATATGTTGTTTCCCAGAAATAATCCTCTGACACATCTACTCAAATGACTCTACATTTTTTTGTAGAGATGCTCATACATTCATGTTTATTCCCAGCATGTTTTTCATGATCTTTTAACAGCATATAGAGGAAGGAATCATCCCTGATTTCTAATAAATCATAAATAAAAAGGACAGTTTATACATATAGAAAAGTGAATATTACTCAGTGATAAAGCATGAATTATTTGATCAACAAATATATGGAACTGGAAAAATATATTTAATAGATTACCCATATCCATGAGGTAAGTCCTTCATGTTCTCATTCATATGTGTTACAAATTTCAATATTGCATTTGGTGTATTTAATTGTAGAAGCTGATAGACTAGAATTGGACCTTTAGAGTATAAGGAATTTATGAAGATGATATAGTAAAATAGAGATAAAAATTGAGAGTAAAACATTTTAAAATTGAGCAGATTATAAGAGCCAGAGTAGTTGCAGGACTCCAAGAAAAGAGTGTCTTCCAGACACAATTGGACTGATGCACACATGAATTCATAGAGACTGTGGCTGCAGGCACAGAGCCTGAACCAAGTCATCCCACATAAAATCTCCAAGTTGGGAGAAGGAAATGGACACAGAATGTCAGCCCTAACCAAGAAGAATTACTATTGACACTCAACATGGAAAGGAATAATTAGTTTTCTCCAGTGGAGTCTCAACAGGGGATGTTAAGCATAGTTAATCATGAAGACATGTTTAGCACTTGATAGCAAAAATAAAATGAACTCAGTAGTATTTTTGCAGACCTTTTTTCTAACATTGCCTTACTCAACTCCTTTTGTCTCATTTATGTTTTGCCTATATATCATGGTTACAGAGTTGTGATTTTCTCTTTCTCTCTCTCTCTCTCTCTCTCTCTCTCTCTCTCTCTCTCTCTCTCTCTCTCTCTCTCATTTGCTCTGTGTGTCTTGTTTTTTGATTCTTTCTATTTGTTTTTAATCCTTTAAATTTCTTTCTGTTTTTTTGCTTATATTCAGAAAGAAAAACGATGTAGTTGCATGAATTTGGAGGTAGGAAGGATCTGGAAATAGTTGGCGGTAGAGGGTAGAGAAATAAGTTATTACAATAAATTGTATCATTTTTTTCAAAATGGTATAAAAACAAATAAAAACAAGTGACACATAAATCTGCAAACTGTTTAACAAAGAATCTTTACTGTGTTTGAGCATGGAGGCATCAGATGTTAATCACTGCAGTGCAGATCAGTTAGAACACTTAACAAAGGAAAAAAACACAGAGGACACAGAGTCCCCTCCATATCTACCTCATCTCTCTATGGGGATTTGTGGACTCACTGTGCCATCTACTGGTCATAAGCTCCCCTGAAAATAGGTTTTCCATGGCTTAAACTGAAGTTGCATTGTCTGGCTTTAGAAAAAACTTGTCCATGTAACTTCAGTGTTTACAGAGTTCCACTGAAGAGAGAAATGGCTTTAGTTTACCTGGGGATGATGATTTATGCATCAGGGATTTTAAGTTGTGCCCATATTATTATAATGTCTCTCCAGAAGCCAGGGTCCTCCTTGCTGGCAGTTGGGTCCAGCTCTTCCAGTTCCCATTTCTAAAAACGTTATGATGTTAGATAATAGGCCCTTTCCTGATGTCATCAGACTACATCTGGAGCAGAGTACCTATGTTCAGAGGTATATCACTCACCCTACATTGTTTAGTAAACACAATGAAAAGACTTACACAATAATGGTATGCATCTAAACAACTAAAATGTTGAAGCAACTCAGGACCTAACTGAAACAGTTTTGAACTTACTGCTGAAATCAGCATTTACTAACAATATGGAAGATTAGTGAAAACTCTTATAGAGAGTACCAGTAAGATGAAAGGTCTGAATCTTAGAGACCTACAATGAGAATTCCTCCACGGTGCATCAGGACTGTACATGGTCATTGTACACATGAACTCTTAGCTGCTATAGTTAACAGCACAAAACCAGAATAAATCAAGCCAGTGAAAATTAAAGCATGTGAATATGTGAAATAGCTGAGTAGCAAGTGTGTTTACTCATAAGTTTAACCATGTAATTTTGATTGCTTGGATCCGCATAGTAGAATGTGAGACTTGGATTTCATATTTTCCTCACAGGTTAGCACGTCCACCTTCATGCATGTGTTCTCTGCTTTCCACACTAAACAAAGTATAACCATATTTTTAAAATATCACAACATGATGGTGAGGGACTTCCAAGAACACACACCAAGGTTTGGATCTATTGGCATTTGATAATTGATGATGAAAATATACTTACCTTTTCTTTGGAAGAATTCTAGGTGTTGCTTATGTACTAGTGAATGTCACACATGTGTATACATACACAGCACTGATTGGTCTCTCTATACTGTTAGTTGATGAAATAAAAGTGGTCAGAATGTTGGGAGATATTTATTGGAAGTTCTCAATGGAAGCCAGAAGGTTATAGTGGGCTACATATGATCCTGATATATTTCACACAATAATAAAAATGTCAAAGAAAGAGTAAACTCATTCTGAAAAATAAAAATAACAATTTTACATGTGGTTAGAATTTTCATGTAAATGAGTATTTCATACAGTGCATATTTCACCCATAATTTCTACTCTTTCATTTCTTGACTGTCCTATTTTTCTTTATTATGCTAGACACTTTCATTTATACACTATAATGTATTGATATACATAATTGTATATAAGAATGCAATATCTAAAACTATGAATGAGATACTCATATGATGTCTGCATTTATTCATTAATACAGTAATCATATATTCATTATTACTATATTGGACAGTTCATATCATTAATGGATGTGTGGCTGAGGACTCTGTAATCATTCTCACCACTTTGACCAGTCGTGAATATCCACTTCAATCATTACACACTGAACACAGAGGCTTCTTGGTCAAGGCTGAGAGCAGCTCTAATCTATTGTATTTATAAGGCATTTTGACATCTTGAACTTCAGCAATACAAGTAGGGTAAACTAGGGCCTCTGTCATTTTATGCCATGGGTTCTTGACCATATTTATTTGGAAGGATGTCATTCCTATGCAATACACCACAAATCCAATCAGAAAACAGTTAGGCACTGCATAACAGTCATGCACTAATAGGTACATCTTACCTGAAGCCTGGTATTGTAGACTGCAAGGTTAGGCACAGTATAACATCACTGATATCTTTGTACTTCTTCTAAACTGCATGACATTGTTCACTACAAAAAAATAAAAACAAACAAACAAAAAAAACCTTGGTAGCAGGTAGAATGTCCTGGTGAGTAGAAGGTTTGTGTCTCTATGTCCTGTACCATAGTCCTTAGCTAAGAGTAAAATATAGATTAAAGCTGGCTAAGACCAAAAACTCTAGATACAGCACATGCTGGCAAGGAAAACAATCCTCCAATATTGCTGGGAGTGAAAACTTGAGCAACCACTCTGGAAATCAGTCTTGGACATTCTCAGAAAATTAGAAATAGTTCTACCTGAAGACACAGCTATAACACTGTCAGGCATATACCCCAAAACTCTCTCCACTATACACAAGGTTGTAGATTCTACTGCATTCATAGCAGCTCCATTTGTAACAGACAGAAGCCGGAAAAACTTAGTCGCCCTCATGCAGAGAATGTGGTTCATTTATACAATGGAATACTGCTCAGGTATTAAAAGCAAGGACATATTGAATTTTGTAAGCAAATGAAGGGAACTAGAATATATCATCCTTGATTCTAGTATTCCTGTTTTCTAGGCTTTTCACCTTCAAGATTCCATCATTTTGTTTACTTTATTGCTTCTATTTCCATTTTTAGGTCTTACACTATTTTAGTTATTACTTTCACCTGTTTAATTGGATTTTTCTGTATGTCTTTAAGGGATTTATTTGTTTCCTCCTAAAGACCTCTATCTGTTCAATTATATTTTTCTATTTTACTTAAAGGATTTATTTGTTTCCTATTTAAAGGCCTCCATGACCTTTATAAGACTGGATTTAGGGTAACTTTCTTGTGTTTTGATCATGTTAGGATATCCAGGGCATGCTGTAGTTGGTTAGCTATGCTTTGGAAGTGACATGTTGCCCTCTATCTCATTTGTGTTCTTTCAAGTGTCTTTAGCCATATAGACTGCTTTGGTCCTGGATGGTCTTGTTGTAGTCAGTATTGGAAGGAAGATGAACCTTGATGGTCTTGCTATGGTAGGCCTCTGATAGATACCCTTGGTCTGTATGGTTCCAGACCTGCAGTTCTGTATTATTCAGGAACCTCAGGTTGAATGAATGTGGGCAGAGAGGTGGCAGGAGAATGGATGTCCTTCTGTGTGGGGATGACCATAGTTGTGACACACTACTTTGGGGATATGGAACCTGAAGAAGCCAACTCCTATATCCAGAAAGAACTCCAGTAGAGTGATAGAGACACCAGCCCACCTACAAAACTTTCAACCCAAAATTTTTCCTGTCTACAAGAAATGCAGGGACAAAGATGAATCAGAGACCATGAGAATAGACAACCAACTGGCCACATTTGAGACCCATCCCATGAGCAAGCACCAATCCCTTACACAATTAACGATACCCTGTTATGCTTGCTGATAGGAGCTTCCCATAACTATCCTATGAGAAGCTCCACCCAGCAGCTGACTGAAACAGATGCAGAAAGACCCGTAGCCAAACACTGGATGGAAATATGGGAATCTTAAGGAAGAGAAGGAAGAACAATTGAGGGATCTGGAGGGGATAGGAACTCCAAAGGAAGACCCACAGAGGCAAATAACCTGTACACATGGATCTAAGAGACTAAACCACCAACAAAAGAATATACATGGGCTGGAACTAGGACCCATGAATATATGTAGCAGATGTGTAATTCAATCTTCATGCGAATCCCCCAGTAATTAGAGTTGGGACTGTCCCTAAAACTGTTGTCTTCCTGTGGATCCTGTTCTTCTAAGTTGTTTGCCTTGTCTAGCTGCATTGGGAGAGAATGTACCTAGTATTGCAGAGACTTGGTGTGCCAGAGAAGGGGGATACCTAGGGAAAGTAGGGCTCCACCTTCTCGGAGGAGAAAGGGATAGGGGAGAGAATGTGTGAGAGGGGAACTGGAAGCATGTAAAGTGAATAAATAATGAGAATTTTAACAAATAACCCCAAAAATTTAATGTTCCAATTTGACTTCTGTGAGATGAAAATAAGCAAGGATATAAATGATAACAAATAAGCATGTGTATACAGAAAAAATGCAATCTTTGCTTGCTTTTGATTTGAGTGTAAACTAGTGTAGTGACGTTGAAAATCAGTTTGAAAATGTCACCAAAAATAGTAAACAAAATGGTGCTGTGTCCCAGTTCTATATACCTCCCAAGCATGTACTCAAATGACTTTATATTATTACAGAGACAGTTGCACATCCATGTTTATTGCTGCTCCATTCACAGCAGCTAGGAAATAGAATCTACCTAAATTTGTAATAAAAGACAAGTAGATATTGACAATGTGGGATGTATAGACAATGGAATACTGTGGGTGCTGCCACCTAGTTCATGACCTATGGCGCAGCAGTGAACAGTGCACCTGAGAAGTGGCAGCAGATGATGGTAAAGGCATCAACTCAAGGCAGAGCCAGCTAAAACACATCAGAACTAAACTGTAAGTGACCTAGTTCAAAAAACTAGGCATTCCTCTCTCTCTCCACATGTTCCTGGCCAACTTCTCCTTCCCTCTGTTGAAAAGACAGGTTCTCCCTGTGCAGACTCCACTGCCAGCCTTCCATTTCCCTTGCTCTCTGCTCTGCATCTGTCCAAAATGGTGCTAGCCTCTATTCTCTGCCCCTCTCCTAGCCTGCAGCCAAAGTTGCTTTTCCTCCTGCAGCGAGTAACTCACAGTTTCTATCCATGTGTTCACACTGACCAGCAGGCTACCACCGCTATAGCTAAAAAGCCTTTCACTCAACCCTCTATGCTTACATTCCTTTAAGCTTTACTTTCATTCTCCTACTTTCCAAGGAAAAAACAGGTGGGGAAGCATCCTCCACCCACCGAAGCCCATCCAAACTGCTGCACCTGAGATTTTGCTTGCTTGCTCGCCTTACAAGTATACCTAACTTGTGTGTTTAAACCCAAAATTTTCTTGCTTCTTTATTTAAATGCTTATTTTTCTCCCTAACATCCATGAAAAAAGTTTCCAACTTCTTAAGATTTCTTTTAAGGTTAGAACGTCATCTAATCTACTTCCACAGGTCAAATCAACTATGCTGACTACCATCATTCAATCCTTAATTAACAACTGGCTTCCTTTCACAAATTGTTACTGCCTATCCCAGAGGCATGATTTCTTCCTCAGCCACCCAAAGCAGACTTAAAAGATTCCTTCTAAGACTAAATCCCTCACAAATACTTGTTTTTCTAGGATCTTACCAATGATCCATGCTGTGCTCCCAAACAAACCATTGCAGGCTTCACATTCGCTATCCACCTCAGCAGACATCCTTCTGCTAGGGTCCTGCTCTTTTGTCGTAAGTATCTTACAGGTTTACCTCCACAAAAGAAGACAGTGCCTGCAGCTGCAGATCCAGTAGAGACAAAGCCATCTCCTAGGACTGGCAGATAACAGATCGGCCTTCGTCCAAATGCCTCATCTGACTGAAGACTTCTGAGACACTCGATGAACTCCACAGAGGACAGACAACAGACTTGGGACCTTACAGCTACAGATGAACTCTTTTTCCAAAGCCCAATGGCTGCTGAACTTGGTGGAACTTACGGGATAGTAAGGAAAACATAATGTCTATCCAGATTAATTGCTGTTCAAAACTGATGTTATTACCCTCAAACTGTACTACCCATGGAACAATTGATTCTATAATCCCTTGCCTTGTCTACCCTCCTCACCCTCTGGCTTAATTGTGTTACCCCTCTGTCCTATATGTTTTCTTCTAATACTTGTACCCAACTCAAAATTTTTATCACAAATGACAGTCACTCCAGGGCCCCTATCATTTTCCCAACATAGTAAACAGTTATTTTGATGACACTTCTCCCTTATGAAAAGAAAAAGAGGGAGCTGTGGATCAGTAGGCTGTGCAGGTAACCTGGTCCTGGTGGAGCAAGAGGTCTAGAACCCCAGAGACCTGGTGGGTGATAATTTCTGCCTACATGGGATGGAAGGTGTTCAACCACACATACTGGGCCCCTGGCTCCTGTGGCAGTCACAGGCCCTGACAGCCCCCTGCAGGAGAGGTGTGTGCTGTCATGTAGACAATGCTCCCATGCTCCCAGCATTCTAGCTGCACCCTACCCCCAGTCATCAGACTACAGCCAGGTATGCCCCACAGAGAGCCCAGCCCACCTTGTAAGGGGCAATTTGCCCCTCCCCTCTCTCTTCCCTTCTTCTCCTTCTCCCTTTCTCTTCCTCTTCTCCCTTCCTCTCTTTCTCTCTTCTCTTCTTCTCTCCTTCTCCTTTCTCTCTTTCTCCACATGACCATGGCCAGCCTCTACTTCCCTATCTTCTATCTATTCCTCCTACAATAAAACATCTTATGACCATGCATTGCCTCCTTTCAACTAGACACACTGTGTGGACCCTGCACTTGCAGCCTTGAGACCAGATTGAAAAATCCCATACTCTCCCTATACCACCCCACCCCACACTACTCCCAACCCCACTCCTCACCCCTACTTGTGCCTGCTGCATTGAATCAAAGAGCACTGCCCCCTGCCCCTGCCTGCCTTTTCCCTTTGGCCTCAGGGCATACTGAGCTGCCCAGATGGCCCCCAATTCATTCTCAGCTCCTCTGCAGTGTCTAGCATCACCTGCAGCTCCCACAAAGCAGGAGCAAGAACCTGTGGCTCCCCTCAGTTGTTCCCCACCTGCTCTCCGAAGACTGGGATACCAATGCCCATCCAGCAGGGAGAGGCACATGGCCAACAGACACCCATGTCTGCCTGGCAAGAGCACCGGAACTCTGGCAGGACATGGGTCATTCTTTCCCAATCCCTTTCATATCCCCACCACCCAGTGGTATCCTGGCATGGCACTGCCACCCGGTTCACCACCTGCAGCACAGTGGTGGAATGTGCCTTGGTCTCAGCAGTGAGCACTGCACCCAACAGTATACTACTCATAGTAAAATATGAATTATGAAATCTAAAACTACTAAGTGGACCTGAAAAAAAGATATTCTGAATGGGGCCACCTGAGTCCATATAACAAATGCTTCATGTTTTCTTTCATATACTTTACTTATTTGAATATGTTAATTGTGTGTTAAATTAGTAGAAGCCAAGAGAGTAATATATATATAAGCAATGTATATACATTTAAATTATATATGCCTAAGATCTACATATGCATTTACATATACATACATATGATTATCTAAGTATTTTTTATGTGACTCCTGACTGAGAAATTTAGGGGTTTCTAGAGTCTTCTACCTACTCTTGGGTATTTTTTCCTCTTGTTTGCTTTCCAGGTCCAACTTCAACACAATAAATATTGCTTTATTTGACTATATATTATTTTGTCATGTTTGGTTTTTATTTCTTAGAAGTCTCTTCTTTTCTACTGATAGATAGAAAGAGAATATATCCAGAGGAGTGGGGGGGGGGAAGGGAGGAATTCTGAGGAGCATGAAAGAACCAAACTCTAACCAGGATATATTGTATTACAAAAGAATCTCTTTTCAATAAAAGGGGGAAAATATTTTTTAAAAAGAAACTGAAGAAGAGGACAAGAAGGAAGAGGAAGACAGTGGTCTGTGTCTGGTCATGCTCTATGGTTATGTGAGATACATACTTACAGAAAGCCAAGTAGAAAGTAGATAGGTGAGATGTGTTTTATTTATTTATTTATTTTGACTTAGGTATATTTGAACAGAGGTACTTACATGTGTAGAGAGTGAGGCTCTCAGAAGACATGACTTATTAATTAAACATCTCAGTGCCAGTCACAGGATAACACACTATGAGTTAATGGTCATAGAGTCCTTATAGGTGCTGCAAAAGTATGAGGTGTTGCAATTGCTCTAAGTTCCACACAATAACTCCACAGTTAAACCTCAGTTCTGAAAAAGAATTTAAACACTGAATAGATTAAAAGAGCCGAGGACCTGGCACCAAAGAAACTGTCTTTCAGACATAGCAGGACTCCTACATATATGAACCTACAGAGACTGTGACAGTATGCACAGGGTATGCACAGACTCTATCCACATGGAGTTCCAGTGTTGAGAGAGGAACACAGCCACAGGTTCTTACCCTTAACCAAGAAGTTTTGAAATTGACACTGACTTGCAAGGAGAAACTAGCTTTATCTAATGGAGCAACATTGGGACCATTAACCACACTTAAGGGTGGACACATGTCCAGCAATAGAAGGCCAACACAAAGTAAGAAGTCCCATGTTCAGGGACTGTGGAAGAGGGTAGTAACATGTCACTGCTGGTTGTGTGAACATCCTTGTGTTACTCAGACTGCGAAGGAAGTAAATATAAGAACAAACATTTATGTACAATGTCAGAATCTATTGCAATTAATAGATACATACATTGTGTTGGTAAATGAGTTCTATGAAAAGTGATTTAATAATATCTTGACAAATCTACAGAAAATCTATATACATACATGTTATGCATGTTAAGAGAAATATTTCTCACTTTCTAAGACAGAGGAACTTCTGCTGGAACACAGAGCCAGAGTTAACAACACACCTAAGGTCACTTAATACTTAACTATGAAAGGATTGTTTCTTTGCCCAGATGATGGTGATTTGGAATTTATAGGTCAAATTCAGATTATCCTTTATCTCCAACTATTTCAGCAAACATTCTGGTGTCTCAGAATCTAGTAATATTTTTTAATAAATTTTTATTTAGATAATTTTATTTATTTAAGTTTCAAATGTTATCCTCTTTCCTGGTTTCCCCTCTGAAAACCTCCTATCCCATCCACCCTCCCCCTGCTTCTATAAGAGTGCTCCCTCACCCTCCCTCCCACTCCTGCCTCACCAACCTGGCATCCTTCTACAAGGCATCAAGCCCTTGCAGGATCAAGAGCCTCTCCTGCCAGTGATCTCCAACAAGGCCATCCTCTGCTACATATGAGGCTGGAACCACGGGTCCCTTCATGTGTATTCTTTGGTTGGTTGTTAAGTACCTGGGAGCTCTGTGGCATTTGATTGGTTGATATTGTTGTCCTTCCTATGGGTTACATTCTTCTACAAGCTGTCCTCCAGTTGAACCACAACCATTTATTGAAAATGCTGTCCTTTTTCCACTGAATAACTTTAGCTCCTTTGTAAAAGATCAAGTGACCATAGGTGTGTGGGTTCATTTCTGGGTCTTCAACTATGTTCCTTTGATCTACCTGCCTTTCTTTATACCAATACCATACAATTTTTATCACTATTGCTCTGTAATACTGCTTGATGTCAGGGATGGTGATTTCCCGTGATATTTTTATTTTTCATTATCATGATATTTTCTTTGTTCTTTTACTAAGAAACATGTTAGTGAAGGTGGTCTCTGGTGAAGAGATTGAAAAATCATGGTGTCCTGTAGGTTTATCCTAAACCAGCATATGGTTTATATGTCCTTTTACAAAGATGACAAAGGCACTATAGGACTGTGAGGAGGTGGCATTCAAAATTTCTATTTCTGAGAAAGTCTAAAGATTAGTCTTCTCTTTTATCTCTGTCCCACTGCAGCTTGCTTCTCCAGGGTTCCTGACACTCTCAGGATGTGGTTGCAACACTATGTCTTGTACAGTAATAGACAGCAGAGTCCTCAGATGTCAATCTGCTAAGCTTCATATAGGCTGTGCTGGAGGATTTGTCTACAGTCAATGTGGCCTTGTCCTTGTATTTTTCATTGTAGTTAGTACCATCATTGGAAGGATTAAGAACTCCAGTCCCTTCTAGGTTTTTTCTATGACTCTGGTTCAACCAGTTCTTAAAGTACTAAGTTGAATGTACAGGCATAAGTCTTGCAGAAAATCTTCACCGAGGCCCCAAGCCTCATCAGCTCAGCCCCAGACTGCTGTAGCTGGACCTGGGAGTGGACACCTGTGGAGGGAAGGACAGAATGGATGTCATTGTCACCAAGTGCATGGCCAGACCTCAAGTCTACTACTGTGAGACCCTCCTTACCTGTAGCTGTTGCCACTAGGAAGAGGATGATGCAGCTCCATCCCATGGTGAGGTCCTGTGTACTCAGTGACTGTAGAGAGGACAATGATCTTAGGTTTTTGTGTGTTGTAGACATCCCTGTATTTACCACCATATTCTCATATGATTTGCATATTCATGAGCAGGGTACATCTTAGATAAGGACCCACTCCTGCTGAAGAAGAAGGGACACCTGAATCAGGAATCAGGAGACTGAGGTCCAAGTCCTAATCCTGTCTGAGGAAATTCATCTCATACCCCACACCTGAGCCTTGTGCAGAGGCTATAGATGTAATATCAAGGCCTGTGCATTAAAAAGATTTGCAGCCTGAGACAGTGGTCCCACTTGTGATAAGACTAATAGATGGATTTAAGGTTGTTACAAGGATGACAGTATTGATGGCAAATTTCAAAAGCAACTAAGTTATTAGAATTTACAGCCTCCTTTCCATACATAAAATTAACATTTGCCTTTCCAAAATGCTACATACTTAAAAGAAAAAAATATCACCCAAATGACCAAAACTAAATATACTTCAGAAACATTTGTACATGAGTGATTATTGCACCACTATCAAAATAAACAAATTATGGAAATATACTACATATCTGTCAACAGAAGATTGCATCAAGAATATATATGTACATATATACACATACACACACACATATCAGTAAAATATAAATCATTGAAGTGTTTAATAAAGGATCTTCACAGTGTTTGAGCATGGAAACATTACATGTCAATCACTAAAGAAACATGTAAGTTAAGAAAGGAAACCACAGAGGATATAGAGTCCCCCTTACACCCACCACATCTCTCTGCTGGGGATTCTTGGCTTCATTGTGCCCCCTGCTGCTCCTGAACTCACCTGTGAGTAGATTTCCCATTGTATACTCTGAAGTTGCCCAGTCTCACTTCAGCAGTAACATATTCCTAAAACTAGTATGCTGGCACGGCTCAGTTGCAGGGAGAACTGGCTGTTGTTTAGCTGGAGATGATGACCGATATCTCAGCATATGGATTAAAGTTGTTTCTACATTATCATCAATGATGCTTTCAAACTCATTTGCCTTCCTAGTGGCAGTCGGATCCAGCTCTAACAGTTCCCATTTGTAATAAGTGTATAGAGGAGAGGTCAGGGTCTTTGTTGCATTCATCAGGCTGTACCTGGGCCACAGCAGCTAAGTAAAGAATGACAACAATGAGTCTGGAACAAATATGCAGCCCCACCTGTAAGGGACACCCCACCTAAGGGACTTGGCACCATTTCTCTATTCCAGGTCCCTTCATAGAGAGGATTGTGTCTGGAAACTGGCTCACGTCTTCTCAGTCTGATTTCTTCAAAGATTGATACAACATGGGGTTCTCACTGGTGAGACATAAGATGCAGAAATATCCATTTTAGAGATTTTTATGGAATCTCTGGAATGTTCAGTCTGTACTTTACCTCTGAAGTCACTAACTTACAAAATCTACAGTTCATTCATCTGCAACAATGTCCTGAATCACCATCTGTAATTACTAAACATTGTGGATCATGGTCACACATATTTTCTCAAAACTCTGTAAAAGATAATCTTGTGTCTTGATAGTTAGTGTTCTGTAATAGCCAAGCGATAAGAGGACAGGATATTGGGAATTGAGAAGATTAGAGTTTAGAATCATTGACCAATGCATATCATTGTAAAACACCCCCTTCTCAATCTCATGAAATGAGGACATGGATGATTAAAAATATTTGTTGAGCATATGTCAACATAACAAAATGGTGGTTGCAAATACCTGTAATCCCAGGATTTGGAGATAGAGACTCATGGATCTCTAAGTTTGAGGCTAACCTCATCTACAGAGAGAGTTCTAGGACATGCAGGTCTATACAGAGAAACTCTGCCTTGAAAATCAAAGCAAAACAAAATAGTACTTTAACAGCAATGTTGGTCATACCCTAGGAGTTAGACATTGATTTCCTGTGTGATTAAACACTTCTGCTCCAAAGATATTGACCCAATTATAATAGATACATGTGCTCACATTAACACCAACATGGATATAAGAATATAGTTTTACTATGCATACACTAACTCTGGATAAAAACACCAAGTGTCAGATCAAGATATAGCAAGTAGAGAAAGTATATCAGAGAATATACACTTGACTTCATTGGACTAACAGAAGACAGGATGAAAGTGGCCACTGTGTGGATAATAGCATGCAGAATTCCACCTGCATAGGAAGCAATGATAAGTCTTACATAGACTTGAGGAGTCCTGCTCACTGCATACAGTAGTGGGTTGTGAATGGCTACATATCTATCATATGCCATTGCTGGTAAAAGAAAGCATTCTGTGATCTCAAATGTAACAGCAAGGAACATCTGTGTTGCACAACCATGATATGAAATAATTTTGCTTTTAGGAAAAAA
>JADRCC010566883.1:0-12829 GCA_019843855.1 Hylomyscus alleni
TTTTGACCAGTTTTCCTAGTGTCTCACGTGTAAGTCATGCAAATTCTCAGTTCAAAATTATGTATTTTAGTTCAGGTTGTTTTCAGTCCTAAGGCCCATTATTAAACAGTTCACCTTCATCATATCTTAAGATACAGTTCTAGAAAACTCTTGCTCAACTGGAAGACATCTACAGAATTCCAACTATATATTCAAACTTCCAACAGTCTTAGAGACTCAATTACACATAAGCCCAAGATCACCTTTAAGTTTTAATGTTTAACAATAAGGATATTTTCCCCAAAATTACTCCTCAGAAAAGGGAAATCCCCCAATCCTGAGCTCTTGAAATGATCTCAAAAACTACAGAATGCCTTATTTTGAATAACAAACCATTTAACCATCAATGGCCTCAGTCAATCCTACCTTTGGATTACTCGAAGGCCTTCTGACAAAATGAGCTTTTTTTCAAGTAAAGGAATGTAATGAGATACAGTAATTACTGTGGAATGACCTCAATGTAAGAGACGAGAGATGTCACAAAGTCACCACAGAATCACTCTTTGAAAGTCATCATGGAGGTTGCGAACAAACGCCTAATTCATTACAAATGAAACTGTCCTAATTGTACGTGAATAGACAGCAGGTCTGGCGACACAGCTTTCTTAATCAAATGGCTACATCTCAAAACAACCTACCAGGCCATGAAGAGACCGTGCTCAGGAGCAGGGCATTAGTTAAGGGACAGCCAAGTGGCTGAGGGACAGTCACTGCAGAGCACTGGGGAATTCTGGATACAGCTGTTTCTTAAAGGGTAAGAATGGCAAGATGTCACAGACCTAGTCTGTCATACTATTTCATATAACCTGATTTTAAAAATAGGGATAAAACTATTTAAATAACCTTGTAACTAAATCATCTATAACTCTAGGTTAACATGATGGTTAACCTTGTAATTTATCTCTATGTGGAAGCTCAAATCAGCCATGGACAAACTTAAGGACTAGAAGGAGTGTTATTTACTCCTCTCTGTAGTTCTAAAATGTTTTTTCAGGCTGGGGAGAGATGTCAGCCCACAGGGTCTAAGCTAAGCCCTCTGAAAATATGTTATGTTGAATAGCTTGGTCTTCTTATGGAACTCCTAACAGCGGGACTGGGTGTGCCTGACTCTTGTCTGCACTTGGGACCCTTTTCCTCCTACTGGTTGCCTCATCTAGCCTTGATAGGAAGGTTTGTACCTAGTCTTATTATTACTTGTTATGTTGTGTTACATATATGTGTGTGTGTATGTGTATATATATATTCATATTCATACAACACACACACATACATACATACATACATATATACATATATATGTATGTATGTATGTATGTATGTGTGTATGTATGTATGTAAGTCCCTGGCCTGGCATGCATGAGTCTCTGCCTGGGTTCAGTCACCTATACCACAGAACACTTTTACTTTTATTATTTTATTTTTATTATTTTCTACTATAGTCTCTCAGTGGTTAAGTAGTTCTGGAAAATGCAAAAGAGCAGCACTATTTTATAGGTTATTATAAATGTCTTATTATTTAGAATGGCTTAATAAATCTAATACATCGTAAAACTAATACATTCCAGAAACTTCGGTCCTGCTCAACTGCCCCAGGGGCTTGATTTTGGACACAGAAAATCCTTGCTATTCCAAACTGCATGTTTTGTCATTCAAAGAATGACAACGTTCTAAAGGAGAAGGGCGAATTTAAGACTGTCTCCTGTTAACACCCCTTTTCCGTCATCTCTCTCCCCACCAGGAAGAACCCAGTGCTGAAGGAAAGCCCTGTCCTGGGAGGGCAGGGCTGGCATCCAGGCCTCCCTCTTCTTAACTCTTGTTGCAAACTCCAGCTCTAAGGTCAGGGTTCTTCCACTGGGATTTCTATGTTTACAAATATATTTCCAAGTTATCAATTGCTTTTTCTAGATTATATGCACGATCAGACAAAATTTCTGGACCATATTAGTGTAATTCTTTTGTTACTTTAATGCAATTTCTGACTTCTCTCCAGAGGTGAAGTGTCTCACTGTCCATTTCACACCTGTCTGCTTCTGGCTCCAGGCAAGATTAACCTTAGCTTTCAATGCAAAGGCTCACTTCTTTCCCCTATCCAGTTCTCCCCCTCTGCCAGATGAGCCATCTCTCTAATTAGCACAGCACCTCGCTAGGGTCAATCAAGCAGAATGGACCCCGTGACAACAGATGCTGATCCCAAGCACCGCTCATGAAATCATCCATTATGCAGAGGTGACCTAGGCCAGCTGGCACAAGGTCCCCTGCTCACAGGATGGCTGCTCACCATCGCACACTTCTGGGAAACACACGCTTTGATTGCATCAGCACCTGACACATGTCTGCTTCTCCGTTAGGATTCTCTAAGGTTGTCCTTGCCTTTGTAGGCTCCAATGCTATCACTGCTCGGTTGCACAATGTGGAGCCATACAAACAGACAGTAAACAATAGCAACAGCAACAACAACAAAGCACGCTTACCTTCGATCCTCTTTAATGCCGAAAGGCACATGTCCTTCCTTGGAAACTCAAAGGGATTGTTGCAGGTTCGGATGGTGCCACATTCGCATTTCCCATTGATTATGTTGCAGCCGGAGATAAGGTTTTCATTGCAGGGTTCAAAACCAAGCAGCTGGTCATCATCCCAGTCCTCATCTGCAAGACAATTGCAGAGAGAAAGGTTTTCTCTCCACTTTCTTCAAAGGCCTCGAGATCAAACACTCACTGGGATGTCAAGATCAGCCCCCAAACGTGAGGCCTTCATTTGTGAAAGGCAGTTTCGGCAGAAATTGTACATATGAATGCATGCTACCTCCTAAGTCACTGGGAAGCCTGAAATACAGCCACACATGTAGAAATTAAACAGTCATATTTGTGGTCGAAATCCATGACTCCTGTGTGCCACGCACCAACTAGGATTCCTACAAAACACTTAAATGGGGGAGCAGGGCTTGGGAGATAGCTTGGTCAGTAAAGTGCATGCTGCACACACAGGAGGACCCATGAAAGGCAGGTGTGCTGGTGTGTCCCAGTGCTGGGAGGAGGTACAGGGGATCCCTGGAGCTGCTGGTCAGTCAGCCTAATTGACTTGGTGAGTTCCACAGACCCTTTCTCAGAAAATAAATAAAGAGTGGCTGGTGTCTAAGGAATGACACCCGGGGTTGTTCTCTGACTTCCATATACAAAGGCACGTACCACCCCCATGCACACACGCACACATGCATACACTCACAAGCGCTTTTTGATTTTCAAATAAAGCTTCTTCAACCATTCCACGTTCGATAGAAGTATGTATGAGCTAGTTACCTTTGTCAATCTCAAAAGAAAAATTAAGTTAACTTTTTCTCCCTGTATTGCACAATAGAGCAAGGAAGCTAATGACTCTCAAGCATCATCTACTGCCGTGAGGGAATGGGGAGATGCAGTGAAGGATCGCATCTCCAACAGATTGTGGGACCCGCTGCTGGAACCCAACACTACCTAAAACAAAGCTGAGGACCACAGCTCAGCTACAAAGGGCTACAACCCAGTGAGAGACAAGAGATCATGGCATTCTGAAGGTGAGACCGATTCAGATACCCGAATGGGGATGAAACAAATGCTAATACATTAGGTCCTAAAGCCAGCCTTGGGGCAGGAGAGGTGGTTCATTCACAGTTAAGAGCAAGAACTAATTTTGCTCACCGCCTGAGTTCCATTCCCGGCACCCACACAACCCACACAACCCCCTGGGACTCCATCTCTAGGAGATATGATACCACCTTCTGACCTCCATCAGATTCTGCACGCTTGTGTAGATATCTACAGAGGTACACACAGTTGAAAAATGAGAATTAAAATCTTTTCCCCCTCGCTCTGGGAGCCAGTTCAGAAAAAAAATGCAACAAACATAAGAAATACTAGTTAGGCTCCATTCTTAACTAAGTTCCTCCTACTTCAAATGCGTCTTACAGAAAACAATGTACTTCTGTACAGGGGACAGGACACGAGTCTCCCTCTCTTCATGTTATCTTTAAAAGACCCTATCACATCCGAGCTGGGACTGACTGTTGGATAGCAAACATGTCTCAGATAACGCTATCTACAGAGAAAATTCCAAAGTGCTCGCATTTAAGAATACTTACACCTTGCTCACACTGAAGAGTGAATGTCATATTAACACAGTGTTTTCCGGCTGTGGTGTGCAACTCTATGATAGTGTGATAGTGCTGCCGAGCCACTGTGAGACCCTGACAGGAATTCATAACATGGTGGGGAGGTATGTTCTCATAGAGGGCCTTGCAAACAAACAGCTATGGTCTCTACAAAGCTACTGCTACTGATGTCATCCCTCAATCACACACTACAAGATTATTTTCCTTTTTGTCTCCCTTAATGAAATAATTTTCTTGCCAAGGACACTTAGGAGAAGAAATCACAACCTAAAGAGCTTCAGGGTGATTCTTTGAGATGGCAGAAAAGAAAAAAAATTTTGATTTTAGAGTAGGCTCACTTACATAATCAATGCCCCAGCTTTGATGATCTTCTGTTTATAAAGTTTAAGCAGACACCCAAGGGATCTATTTTATAATCTGTTCTCTTACTTTGCCTACATTTAACATGTAACTAATACTCACACATACAAAGGCACACTGCATGGTAACTGAAATCCCTCACGTTCTCTGAAAACCAGAAAACACACTGAGCAACTCAAGCTGGAAAAGCATTATCTGTCCTCACTTACAACACGGTGTTGCCCCTCGGTGATGTCTCGCATGCACGCGGCTGCTGGTGTGCTACCAGGACAGCCTTGGTACAGTTCAGGGGAACTTGCAAAGGGCGTCTTGTGACTGCACATTAAAATTTGCAGTGCAGAGATTAATCCTCAGAATTTCAAAACTTGTAAGTAATTTATAAAACATTTGAACCATTGGAAAGACTACCCATGGTTTCCTCCTCCTCCTCTTTTCTCCCTTTTCCCCTCCCTCCCTCCCTCCATCCCTCTCCCACCTCTTGGTGTTTTTTGAGACAGGTTTCTCTGTGTAGCCCTGGCTGTCTTAGAAGTCATTCTGAAGACCAGGCTGGCCTCCAACTCAGAGATCTGATTCCCAAGTGCTAGGATTAAAGGTGTGCACCATTACCTTCTGATTTTCTTTTCTTTTTTAATGAAAGGAAATCTCTATTATTGACTTTTAAAGTATGTGCAGCATTTCCAAATTGGTTTGCTTCTTCCACAATAATTCTTCCCACAGTAAATACCCCATACCTACATTACATCATCATGGTGTGTGTGTGTGTGTGTGTGTGTGTGTGTGTGTGTGTGTGTGTGTGTTTGTGCCACCTCATACCCGAGTTTACTATTATGGGACAGGGAGAGGGGTGTACTACCAAGTCCTCTACTCTCTCGCTAACAC
This sequence comes from Hylomyscus alleni, assembly GCA_019843855.1. Lineage (NCBI taxonomy): Eukaryota > Metazoa > Chordata > Mammalia > Rodentia > Muridae > Hylomyscus > Hylomyscus alleni. The sequence continues at coordinate 5,423 of JADRCC010566883.1, forward strand.
ATTATCCTTGTCCTTCAACCTCATTCTCCCACATTTACTACAGTTGTGTTTCTTTAAAAGCCAAGACTGTTCAGTGGTAGCCTCTTGCCAGACAACTTTGCCGTTGAACATAAGGTTGGTTCTTTACGGTATTAATACAGCCCTCTTTTGGTGATCTCTCTCACACCTATATCCTACATGTTCACTGAGGTCCTCACTACAAACATATAACTGTCCCCACTGCTTTGTGCTTCTACCTATGACACAGGTTTGCTTTTGCTTCAACATAATTCTTATTCATTCTTTGAGTAAGATGCAGGTCAATATGACCTCTTTTGCGATGTCTTCTCCAAATGTCCAGGAGAATGGACATCTGTTCCATTCTCTACCTGTTCTATCATCTACCTTCAAGCATCTGCATAGATATCAAGGTTTTATCTAACTTAAACTTCTCCGATAAGCCAGAGACCTTAACTGGCAGGAACACTACTAACACTCTGTAACTTCAACATATAGTACAGTTATATATGGGTATGTGTACATAACAACAACAGTATAGCCTGTTATAAAACCAACACAAGATTTTGCAAGAAAAAAGGGTTTCAAGATAATTATATTTAAAAAAAAAACACTTTAAAGTTGGTCTTATTTTAAAAGCTTGTCTCAAAAGCACTGGTTGAGACACATTTTAAAGAAAAGCTAGGAACACTGGTAATTTCTGACTAGGAATCATATGCCATTAATCTCTTTCTCAGTTCATCTCTCAGGCGATGTCCATTTAACACCTGGTGGCATTATCATCCCTCCAAGAAGGCCATTTTCAGAGCCAAGCTGTTTGACATCTTAACAGAGGGAGACCATTTGCCCTGGATGCAGAATCAGCAGCCCCTTCGAGATCTCCTGGCTCTGCACTGCTTCACTCTCAGCTTAAGGGTCTCAGCTGTGGCCCTGGCCACACCTACAGGTCCACAGTCAAGGTGTCGCTCCCCTGAGATGTCGGCAGCACCCTCTCAATCAGCCTGAAACAGCTCTCTGAGGCCAACATTATCTTATAGGTATTTCTCTACTTTATTGAAAAGAAAACCTTTCAGTTCTCTGGCCCTACCTAAACCTAATCAATACTTTATTTTTTCTTGGCAAGCAGTTCCCTTAGCAACGGCCATTTTATAGGATGGAGAACAGCATGCTTCTAAGACAAATGCTTTTATGGTTTTCTATTACAGAACATTATACTTTAAAACAATTTAACAGAAAAAAGACACAGGGATTGAAGGCAAAATTTAATGAAATTTGATTAGCCCACAAAGCTGATCAAATCTGAGATAACCAGAATCCAGTGCAGGTTGAATCTTTCTTATCCTAATCTTTGAAACCTAAAATGTCCCAAATTTTAGAGATTTTACAAAATAAAATATCTGAATAGACTTTGTGCTGTATCAATGCTCAGAAAACCTTGTATTCAGAACGTTCAGGCAGCAGGAGCAGGTGGTCTTTCTAAAGAGCTACACAGGATTTGGTGAATTCTCTTTGCAGATACTATATAACAAAGCATCTGATTTTTGCCAACTTCATTTTAGTCTGGTTAGGACAAAACTAGAGTCAAGATCAGGGGTAATGCCCCTTACTGACAGTGAGTATTGGGAATTGTGATAAGATGTAGTCTACTAGACAGATATACTAGTCAACAGGTATATATTATATACTATAAAAGAAGTATATATGATATACTATAAAATATATTACAAATGTATTTTAAAGTTTATATTTACAAGGTAACAAATCGGGATGTTAATTATTTTTCTTAAATGTAAAAGAAATCTAATGTGCAGACAAGTTCAAACTGCTGCATTTTCAAGTGTGTCTAATTACAGGAGTCTATCCAACTGCCAACAAGACATCTCCACTCGTGGTTCTCCCTCCAGACAGATAACACATTTCAGTGTGCAGCAGAATTGCTTCTCAGGCACATCTCATTTCATCCCTCAGAACTAGTGAAACAAGGAGGTGAAAATTAATTCAATTAATAACCTTACTTTCAGTTAAGGAATTAAGGGCCTCCTTAGGGAGAGGCTTTTTTTGGGGAGGGATTTTTGTTTGTTTGTTTTGTTTTAATCTTATTTAACTGTTGTATTATTTGCTCGGCACCTAAGTACAAGGTGGAGAAAAGGAAGACTCACCAGAACCTGGCCTAGTCACATAGCCTCCACTTAAACCAAGATGGCAGTAGTTTTTCTTGGCATTGTTTTTTGCCCCATTGTTGTCAAATGGGTACACAGGGAGAAGACAAATACAAATTTAGTGTTACTCTATAGATAGCTGTGATCTTACAAGTCTGCAGCCCGTGGATTAAGAACTGCTGCTCTGAAGCATCGACTTGCCCTGCTAGTATGCAAGCCCATCACGGCAAGGACACCCAAGACTACGCAACAGCAGTGAACAGGGTCTAGTTCTAAAACGCTTCCGTGGACATCTGAGAGCAAAGTGTTCCTTATAGGCTCCTGCACTAGAATCCTTGCTTCCTGGTTGCTTGGCACTGTTTAGGAAGGTTAGGGGAGGCGTGTCCTAGGTGGAGGAAGTGTGCCGCTAGGACCAGGCTTTGAGAGTTTAAAAGTGGCTTACACCACTTTCAATTCTTTCTCTCTGCTTCATGTTTGCAATTGATTATATGATCTTCCAGCTAGCTTTCTGGTCTAGCTGCCTGCTGTTGTATCTCACACACCTATGAACTCTCCCTTGGAAACCATAAGCCCAACTCTTCTGTAAAATGATGTTTCTGGTATTATATCACACTAACAAAGAAGCGACTGATATTTATTCTAATATTAATTTGCTAATAATAATTCTTCAATGCATTTACACTAATGTGTGATTTGTAAGTAACAAATGTCCACATCTTAAAAAAAAAACAACTCATTTAATATGAGATCTCATTCTAGCATATTAATGTTATAGAAAAAAACAGAAGCTGTTATCTGGTATCTCTTTTAGTTCTTAAACAACCACAGGAAAAGTACCAAGAACAGATGAGGATGCTGTGCAGGTAATCTTGTTCTTATCCCTTCATTTAGTACAAAAAAAAAAAAAATGGGATTACCCTACAGCTAAAATTTCTGCTACATTAAGTCACCTAGAAAGGTTGCCAACAAAAATAAAAAGAGCTGAAGAAACTTTGCCATATATTAAAAAGAAGAAAGAAACACATACGGAAATGGAGGAAGGGATGACTCTTGTAAGCTTTGTTTAATTCTTATAAAACTGGGCTCCGCCATAAATGATCACATGCCACAGCCATGGATAGATTACACCTATGTTGATATCTTTACCCTAGCTCATACAACTTACATTTATCGCCCATATACAAGGCTTTACAGGCGTTACGTGACCTCTCCTAATCCTGTTTACTTGACAACTCTTGTAATTTTTGCACAGCAAGCAACTCTGCAGAATGCAAGTGGCTTCTTTATTTTATAGTGAGCATGTGGTGGTAATCTTAAAACACTGCCTATGTTTATTTCATCCTGGACTGCCTGTCTGTTCCATCGTATCCCATGATACTCCGGAGGGTGTCTGAACTGGCCTTCCTCCACATTTGATGTGCAAGATTTTAAATACAGAGCTTTCCCATCCTGAGAGGAGAGAGGAAGCACCGAGCAGAAAGATGTGGCGAAGACTCATCCGAGGCACTTAGGAGGCTCTGCAGGTCTAAAAGGAAATAGACTCCTCTGCACCATGCGGGATGCTCCAAGAATTAGCTGTGGACTTGTTAGCCTGATTGATCCGTGATTCACCTTCTCTGCTCATCAAACTATTCTTCCTTCTGGAAAGAGAACATGTCAGGTATGATAACAGTTACTGGAAAGAGGGGGCCATGTTACTCTGCAATCTGCTTTCCTAAAGGCAGAAGACACCTGTGCACTGAGAGCTTCTCCTTTTCTGCCTTGCCCCTGCCCAGGTTAATGGAGTTTACTCCAAACTAAGAGATAGCTGCGCTCCATTATGTAGCAGTTCACTTGCCAGAAATATGCTAGAGCAGACATTAAAAAGCAAGAAACAAACTCACAATATGCACTCAGAAGCTCACTGTAATGGAATTCTGTTGGCAGAGGAGAGGCTTTTGGGAATATACATCAAATTAATTCTTCAGCTGTTCACATATCCCTGTGGCTACGGTAAGATGCAAATAGCTAATACTGGTATCTCTTTCCACGCCAGCCTAGAAACTCCTGTAAGGTCCAAATGCTGCTCTGTGCAGCCCCAGCTCCCAGCTGGCTGTTATCAGGCATTCTGTTCTGCTCCAGGAGGAACCTAATGCAGTGAGCGTTCGATCTCTCTGCTCCAGGCTTAAAGCCTATGGTCCAGCAGCGCCTGTTTTCCTCTCCCTCTTTCCTGGGCTGTAATCAGCGCAAAGCAGGGAGGTCATGTTTGTGGTTACCAGCAGAGAGGACTTCTCCTAGTGAAATTTTCCTTTTTAGACATTTGTACAAAATGAAACTATGTTTTGGTGTCTATACACCAGAGTGGACAAAACCAAACGTCTCTGAAACAATGGCAATACTAAAATATCCATATGAATATTTGCTCAAGATGGAGAGGGGCCTAAAGCTCTAAGTGTGCAACGAGAACGCTGATTCCTATCATGTCTCGGTGATGAACAGTGAAAATGGGCAATGTGGTTAACTAAACCGCGAAGGGTATGTTGATTAGTAGGTGTAAAGTTCTACCTTTGCATTTCTCACCAGGTGCTTCTGCAGTGCTGCTAACAGGAGAGGCAGAAGTGAAGTACAAATGTAAATGGACACATCCTTTCTTTATTCCAACCACACCTGCTTCACGGACATACTGCTATCTATTAGGTGTGCCAAACTGAGCCAGGTGCTAATGCCTGGCGATGTCAGGCAAAGGGTTTATATAGTATCCATCATTCCCATCAAAGTCATATATCAAGTATGTGGAGATAATATAGGAAATATAGGGGAAAATAATGTCCTTTCGGACTGCAGAATGCTGGTGAAGAATAGTAAGGAGGCTTAAGAGAAGATGTCTTGATTCTAGAAGCAAGGACAACAAAAAACAAGAAGAGAGGACAGAAGAGCATGGTGCTAACCAACATACTACAAATCTCTTTACAATTCTGTCTAAACTAGGATTTATCTTAAATTGCATATGCACAACGAGAAGCTAAGATGAGGCGATGTAAGAGAAGGCCCTGGCCAGGTGACCAGAACCTTAGCTCTGAGGCCGGTTCCTGAAGAACCCTTCGGCATGTTGCTCTCTAGGGCCCAAAATTTTAACGACCAAAAGTAGGGGTTGGTGGAATGGATAATTCATAAGGCCCCTTTAGACTTTACTTTCACGTTTCTTTAAAGATTTGCCAACACCTCTGAAATTGTGCAATACTAAAATTTTATTGAGGATAATGCCACAGAATTATATAGCTCTGAAAGTCATCATTCAAATTTGAAGTAGTTTCCTACTAAGAGACTAGCTGAGTTTTGAAAAACCAGTTTCAAAGTTCGTGCTAAGTGAGGTGTCCTATTGATGTAGCTATCATTGTGCTTGAATGTCCAGTGAAACATCTAACTCCATGGTTGTCAATTAGCAAATGCTCTGCTGACTAAAAGTAAAAAGTTTTGGTTGAGGAGAGGCTCTCTTAGAGAAAGATCTAATATTTTGTTTCATCTCTTCATCAAGGCTCCCTAAAAGCCTTCCTCAGCTGTCTCTCCTGTGTCCCAGTGTTTGATCTTCCTAAAGAGGTACTTTCATGTAAATAAAATTCATTGAAAGGCATTAAGAGAACAGCCTCAAGCTTCCTAAGGACTCCCTAGTTACCAACAATGGTCTATAAAAAAGTACATCTGGCCATTCAAGTCCTTGGCATGGGGTACAAAGTCCACTTAGACTAAGCCCAACGCACATCTCAGCTTCCTGTCTTTCACATGTCCCCTTGCTCCAGCGACACCAAGTAGTGGCCATCCTGTCACCCATCCTCAGAGATGAACTTCCTGCACCAAGGCTGCACCTCCTAAGCCTTCCCAAACAGCATCACAGAGCTTATGGAGACAGGCTCCCTCAACCACCACCACCATGGGTTATGACACCGCTGCTTCCTGACTGAGCTATCTTAGGACCCAGCAAATAGCAACTTTGCAGAAATCATCATCTGCCAAAAGGAACTGGGACAGAAGACAGGAAGACTTGAATGGGAGCTAAGCAATGCAGGTTAATATCTGAGGGTCAAATCACTTCTAGAAAGTAAATCTGGTGCAAACTGAAGAAAGCCACCTATGACCGGGAAGCATCTTTGGATTCAGGCTTTTTACTTTGAAAATACTAATATAAACTCCAGTCTTTACATCTCAACACTGTATGAATCCGTACTTCTATGTATCAATATTTATGGCATTTTGAATGCCTCCACCATTTTAGAGAAATAACAACAAATAATAAACTCCTAGTTTCCTTTCTGCCACTTCTGCTATCATGGTACTAGATAATATAACACAAGTTAATGCTTTTTGCCAGAAAGGCACTTGGGTGCATGAATAATGCACAGAACTATTTTATAAATATTAATGTATGCTGTGGCCTCACGGCTATTAGTCAAATAACCAAGAACAAACCAGAAGACAAGGTATGAGAGCTGCACTCATCCAAGAGTGTGAATGATGACTATAGTGAGAAGTGTGAACACCTACATCAAGAAGTGTGAACACTTACAGTGAAAAGTGTGAACACCTACAGTGAAAAGTGTGAACACCTACAGTGAAAAGTGTGAACACCTACAGTGTAAAATGTGAAGACCTATAGTGAAAAGTGTGACTGAATCTTTAAGCAAGAACAAGGAAAGAAATAGGATACTCTGCAAATAAGCCCTTTGGAAAATTTAAGGTTTTCATCCCAGAAGCTGAACAGCCAGCATAGTAGGGAAGCACATTTCACCCCCTGGTAACAGCCAATACCAGATGAGCAACTGCTATGTGTCAGCGAATGGACTAGGTGCCTCGCCAGGATGAACTCACTCGGCTGAGGTAAGAACCCAGCCACCTAGGTCTGAATTCTACACGGACTGTATCGCACAGGCCAGGTGAAGACTAAAGACTACGGGAAAGAGAACTGGGCACCAGGTGAGCAAAATTTCAAGGTCACTGGATGCTGAAGACATGAGCTCTTGACAACGCAATACAGGCACTCCGCTGACTTTCACTCTGGTCAAGCCTATCTATAGGGAACATGACCTTGAGGCCACGGCTGAGGGTCCCTTAACACTGGGAACAAGCAGACATACCTTTTAGCCAAGACAAACAATTCATGGGCATTCTTTTGCAACCATCAGAAGGATGGAAAAGTCTAAGCTTATAAGCATGATCTCAACTCTTCTACCCTCTAAGAAACAAGGGTTTCTTTGTGAGAGCGAACAATGCTTTCATC
>JADRCC010566884.1:0-17766 GCA_019843855.1 Hylomyscus alleni
CCCCCCCCAAGCATATTTACTAGAATCCCTCATGCTAATTGGAAATTGTTCAGATTTATGTGCTATTTGGCTTTGTCCTTACAGCCCTGGTTCACTGTACACGTAAACCATCTTTCCTATAGGCAGCATTTGGTTCCTGTCCATTAAGAATGCCTTAGGAATTTTTTTTTTATCCCTCCAGCTCACTTTCATTATTTCAAAGAAGGAATTTTCAGATATGCAATAAATGCTTTGCTTTATACTCCTTCTTGCCTTCAGGTAAAAGAATACAAATATTTTGTCACAGTAGACCAGTCAGTGAGTCCCAGAGTTTTGTGTCTTTGTGAGTTCATAAGTTGGGCAGCAACTGCTTTTTATAAACTCCTTAGATCTACACAGATCATTTAAAAAGTAGGTTTCAGATTTATCTATTTAACCTATTGATTGATTGATTGATTGATTGACTGACTGACTGAGGCAGGGTCACAGCAGTCTAGTGCAATATGTTCCATTTGTAGTATGGAGATGATTTCAACAGATAGAAAAGGACAGCGGCAAAAGAATTGTAAATGAGTGACAATTTTTTTTTTTTTTTTGGTAATATATAATGCCAGGAGTTACAGCACATGAGACCTATTCACCTGTTAATAAATACACCGCAGCAAGATTTTAATTAGAGTTAAATATTTTTCTCATTTTATGGCAATATTTTATACCTGACAAAACTTTTTTAAAAAAATCACCTGGTTTCCAGGTTTATTTCAGGAATTTTTTGGGTTTGTTTTTTTTTTTTTATTTTTTTATCTGTTTTGTTTTGTTTGTAGTTTGGTTGGGGTGGTCGTTTGGTTGGTTTTGGTTTTGGTTTTGGTTTGTTAAAGAAAGGGATTCTCTGTGTAATTGCCCTGCTCTCCTGAAACTTACTCTCTAGACCAGGCTGGCCTCAAATCTACAGAGATCTGCCTGTCTTTGAGGCATGTGCCACCAAACTGGGCTAAAACTTTCTTTTTAATAAATTTCAATGTTATAGAAACATTGTTAGTTTTTATTATTTTTGTTCTTGAGATATTAGTTTAATTACATAATTTCTCCCTTCTCTTTTCTCCTACCAAACAGTATAGCAAGAAAACCACATGTTAAAAATATAGTGTGCAATACCGTAAGAAACTACAAAACCTATCTACACTAAGTGCAGAAACTGTCAGAGAGGTAACCAGATTATTCTGTGCTGAAAAAGTAATAGAAATTTTTATGTCTCTCTAAAATTTTATTATATTTTTATGAAACAATATACCTAATGAAAAAACTTTTGTAATTGTAGAGTAGATAACCTAGAAATCTTTGGAGACTGATATTTATCTGAAGCATCATTAAGTCTTTCATATTTCTATTTTCTTTCTGTGTTTTTTTTTAAAGATTTATTTATTATTTTAAATAAGTACACTGTAGCTGGCTTCAGATTCACCAGAAGAGGGCATCAGATCTCATTACGGGTGGTTGTGAGCCACCATGTGGTTGCTGGATCTGAACTCAGGACCTTCGGAAGAACAGTCAGTGTTCTCACCAGCTGAGCCATCTCACCAGCCCCTTGTATTTTTATTTATTTTCTCCCTGCATGGGCTGAATTAGAGACCAATGGGTCTTAGAGTGCTTTCCTCCTGAAATGTTCTCAATACGCTGTTTTTCTTGTCTTTGTATCCAAGGAAATTCCATTTCTCATAACTCCAAGGAATGGGGCATAGCACTATCTTCATGTAACACCTTGAAGCTATCAAGAAAACTTTTCTAAAAGCACTTCCATCATTTCCCAGGGTGACAGTCACATGCACATACATATCCCTGAACCACAACAAAAGTTATGTGGTATAGCCACGTGCAGATTGCTGAGCTGGTGACATGTGCCTCACTGATTTATCTTTGTATCAGAACTGTAACTTGGTAAAATATAGATGTATTTATACCTTGGCAACTTAGGTCAATACTGTCCTACTATGTACAATGACATCTAAAGCAATCACAAAATAACTCATTGTAACATAATTAGTCTCAATTTAGTGAGAATGTGGTGGAAAAAAGACAAATAGTCATAAATGCCTATAAAATAAAAAGATAGGGATCAGTAAAGATTCTTGGATGGGTAGCAAAGGAATGATCCTGGATTCAGTGATGATGTTGGATATCTGAAACACTTGTCTTCCTTAGAATATGTTAATACAACAACAAAAACTAATTGTCTATGTTTGCTCAGAAGAGTAACTGAGATTGGGAAGCATTCTAAAAAATACTGTGGATCTTTTAAGCTACTTTTATGTTGTGACAAAAGCAATATAGAGAAGCAGAGTTCAATTTGGCTCATTGTCTGAGAGGATACACAGTCTTTCATGTTGGTTTCAAGGCAGCTGGTCACATTACTAAGAAGAACTCATTCTGTACTACTTGTCTGAGCTTGGGAATAATTTGAAACAATACCTAATCATGGAAACTCTCCAAGGTAAATAGCTACATCTCACTAGTGCTATTTATAAAACTGTTTAGAAACGGAAAAAGTAGTTCTATCTTTATCACTTTAAGAAAGAAAATCTATGATGTGAATACATACATTATTTGGACTCCTGAACTAAGATTTGGCTATCTGAATCCCTAGAATTCATTTGATTACACTGACTCTTTTGTGAAGGAAAACTAGAAACATAACATCAAAGTATTTTTATTTGACCTCATTCAAGTAAAGAATGAAATCTCCCAATGTAGAAATTTGCTTATATTATAATTAGTTGAATTTTAATTATATTGTTCATTGGCTATTTTTCTGTTACTGTGATAAAATACCATGACCAACACAATTTGTAGAAGAGCAATCTCATTGGGCTGATGGTTCTAGAGGGACAAAGGTAGAAAAGCATGGCAGTAAACAGCAGGCATGGTGACAGAACAGGAAGCCTAGAGCTCATATACACAAATATAAGCACGAAGCAGAGAGAGCCACCTGGTTGTGGTACCAGGCTTTTCATCTCAGCATTCATTCCTTGTTACCTGTTTCCTTCACCAAGGCTGTCCCATGGAAACCTCTGCAAATAGTGTCAACTATAGACCAAATTTTCAAGACCAAGGGACTATGGGGGGCATTTCTAATTCAGGCCAACACAATTTCAGAATTCCAAACGTTACTCTACAAACAACAACTAAAAGAGAGGCCACAATTCTAAAGACAGCAAGTGAGTGTGGCCTATAGGAGGATTTGGATGAATGAAAGGGAAGGGAAAATGACATAATTATTCTATAATCTTAAAAAATCAAAAATTAAAATTAGATAGATAGATACATAGATAGTCTAGGATTGTCTGATACACAAATAATCAACTTCTAGAGAAAGAATGCAGTGGTTTTTCATTTTTTAACCAGTGTGTATGCTGCTGTTCTTTTTGAGCCAACATATTGAGGCATATGATGAACTGAAAGTATAATTTTTAACTTGGTTAATTACTTCATTATGGACCTTATTTTTCCTCTCCCACTGTAGGTGAAACATAGCCAAATTATCAATTTTATTAAATAGTTATGGTATCAAATTCTTTGTGGGTACTTTTAAAGGAGAAATTTTAAAGGTCCAATGAAAACTATCACCTACCCACGTTAAACTTCTATCAAAGGGAGAAAATATGAATATTTACTGAAATCCATGTTCCTTTTCCAGTCAAATCTAAAATACTTTGTTTTCTTTTGAATCAAATGCTAAAACTTAGTTTTATATTTTGTGTTAAGAACAATATATAAGAGGGTCTCAGCCTGAGCCTCTGGGAATTCACTGTTTGCCTTACACATACTTCCACAAGCTTAAAATAATCTGTAATTTGCTTCTGAAATTTGTAAATGCCAAGTTCATGAATTAGACGTGAAGGGAAATGTTGAGCAGGGGTTTCAATGTCTGGATGTAGAATGCCAAGCAATTTGTATATTATATATGTAGGAGCATGTTGCCTACTTGTATTTCAGTGCACATGCACCAGAGAGTTAGGTCCTGAACTAAAGAAAATACCCCAATCCCTTTCAGCTATTATCTTGTAGACCTTTGATCTAGCATGATTTATTACAATCCCTGCGTACAGTTAAATGTGTCCTCTTTGAGAGGAGACAAATTCTCTGGCCACAATCATCTTTTTTTTCAAATTGAAGTGCACCAGCTGATGGACTGTCATCTTTGTGAAAGTAGACCAATGTGCCTGCTATCGTGAGACTTTACTTCTTCTTCAGTCAACACCCTTTGTCCCTTTTTTGTTCCAGATCGCTCAGGTTGACTTACATCAAATCTACCATCTCTTGATAAAAACTTTGGGAGAAAAGGGAACTAACCCATTAAGAACCACACTGTACAGCTCCAGCTTCAGATAAGATGAATGCTCTACCAAGTTAGTTCGGCAGCAAGGAGATAGCAACATCCATCTTCTACCCTGATGATTCTAACGACCCCTTGGCTAAAAGCTGCTCTGGCTGAGATTCAATCCCATTTAATATTTGCAATAAAGAAATGGAAAAGTGAAATTGCAGGCTATGTGCTCTAGTATGTGAAAGGAAATCTTGCACTCATTTATACATAAAAAGCCAATAAAGAAAATGAAAAAAAATGAAAATGTAAACAAAATCAAAGCATGCATTGGTGAGTGGCAAGCTAAAAACAATTGCTTAGTTTAAACCTGTCAGTCAACTGTCATATTACTATGATATTGATTGGTATCTATAATGGGTAGTGCATGTCATGAAAATAAATCATATTCCCAATTGCTATAATAACCATAGCCCTTTTTAAATGAAGCTAGATGATTAGACTCTAAAAAGAGTCAGGATGGGAGGTGTATCTCAGTGGTCAAGCACTTTCCTAGTATACATAGAACATGGAATTCACTTTTCTAACAATACAGGGATAAGATGGAAAACTAAATAAGAAAATAAAAATAAAAGCAATGAAAGTATTGAAATCTTGCTTGATACATACTAAACACAATGCATTCAATAACTTGCAAGTACACCTGAGTGCATAAATTTTAATGAATTTCATGTATTCAAACTTGCTTCCTATTGTGCATATTGTCTAATTAATTCTATTATAGCCTCTTTATGACAATCAACCAGATTATTCCCTAGCTTTGTTGACTGGGTAATGGGAGTATGTGATAGATTTATGACAAATGAATGTGGTCAGAAAAATATAGCTTTTATTACTGTACTTAGCTCTTAGAATTCTGGATCATTCAAAAACTTTAATAATGTTTCTTAATTCATATGTGTGTCTTATTTGTATCTCATAAACCTTTACTATAGCAAGGATTATATAAGTGCTGGCTTTAATATTTATTGTGTTCACCATATATAGACAAACCATCAAAAATTGGTTTGGGGCATAAATTAATAATGCAGTCAATATTTAGTGGCCACGTGCCTTAGCTTTCACAGAACCTACAAAGTTTATGCATTTGCTTGCATTATTAATACTGACTCTTCTTTATAAAAATTTGTCAGTTTGTCATAATCAACTATTCACACCCACCTTCCCAGTGTGAATATTCCAGACAACAAAGAGTTGTTTCTCTTTAGAGACATATTCGTACAAAGATTTCCACTAGGTTTGATAGAATTAGTAGGGGCTACTTTGAAGTGCCTCATACAGTAACAATTTAGACAGTGACTCCCAACAGCTGTCGAAAACACATTAGAGCCACCCAAACACAGGCCTCCAAACAGAAACTTCAAATACCTAGAAACTTTTAGCCTCTACAGCTAAACACTAGGGTGCATGGAAGAGGGGCATGGATATTGTATGGGCTAGAGGACCGAGGTAGATCGTATGAGACATTTCCTAGAAACAATAACAACAAAAATCCTAACAGAAGATATAATCAGAAGTGGGAGAGAGAAAAGAAAGTGGGTTGAGGGATCTCTAAGGAGTTATGAGGAAAATGGGGGTTGGATATGATCAAGATATGTTGCAGGACAATTTCAAATAGTTTATACAAACTCTGTAGCACAAATCATCAGTTTATAGGACCCATGAAGAAAAAAGTCAATGACATCAGCCCAATAATGTCTGCAAAATCCATTTGGTAAAAATTCTATAAACCAAAACCAAATACCAAGTTTTTCCCTAAAAGATTAAAAAAAAAAAAAAAAAAAAAAAGGAAAAACTTTATGTGGGAAAAAAGGACAGAGTGAAGATCAAATAGGACTTAAGAAAGGGAAGGCCATGAAAATAAGATAAAATTAGCTATACATAAATTCTCCAAGTATAATTTGTTGGCTTAGACTTCTTAAAAATACGTTTAAAGAGTAGTTTTGCAATGTTCATTCCATGGAAATCAAACACTGAATGTTGACCTTTTACAGGCTCTGCAGTACAATGCTGTACTGGGCATGAGCAACAAGCTCTTGCTAGCAGCTGCCCAATGGACTATGAGGCATAACAACCAACATGTTATGCTGCTATTTCTTTTCTTTTTTGTCCATTTTTATTGGATATTTTCTTGATTCATATTTCAAATATTATCCTCTTTCCCAGTACCCCCCAGAAACTCCCTATCCCATCCCCTCTTCCCCTGATCCTATGAGGGTGTTCTTCCACACACAAACCTACTTCTGCCTCCCTATCCTTGCATTCCCTATGCTGGGGCATTGAGCCTTCACAGGACCAAAGGTCTCTTCTTTCATTGATGGCAAACAAGGCCGTCCTCTGCTACATATGCTGTGGGAGCCAAAGGTCCCTCCACATGTACTCTTTGGTTGGTGGTTTAGTCCCTGGGAGTTCTGGGGGGGGGATCTGTTTGGTTGATATTGTTGTTCTTCCTATGGGGTTGCAAACCTCTTCAGCTCCTTCAGTCCTTTCTCTAACTCCTCCATTGGAAACCCTATGCTCAGTCTAATGGGTAGCTACAAGGATCTAGCTTTGTTTTTGTCAGGCTCTGGCAGAGTCTCTCAAGATACTGCTATTTCAGGCTCCTGTCAGCATGCACTTGTTGGCATCCACAATAGTGTCTATGTTTGGTGACTGTATATAGGATTGATTCTCAGGTCAGGCAGTCTCTGGATGGTCTTTCCTTCAGTCTCTGATCCACACTTTCTCTCCATATTTGCTTCCATGAGTATTTTGGTTCTCCTTCTAAGAAGGACTAAAGCATCCACACTTTGGTCTTCCTTCTTGAGCTTTAAGTGGTCTGTAAATTGAATCTTGGGTATACTGAGCTTTTGGGATGATATCCACTTATCAGTGAGTGCATACCATGCATGTTCTTTTGTGACTGGGTTACTTCACTCAGGATGACATTTTCTAGTTCAGTACATTTGCATAAGAATTTCATGAAGCCACTGTTTTTAATAGCTGAATAGTACTCCATTGTGTAAATTTACCACATTTTCTATATCCATTCCTCTGCTGAAGAACATCTGGTTTCTTTCCAGCTCCTGGATATTATAAATAAGGCTGCTATACACATAGTAGAGCATGTTTCCCTGTTATATGTTGGAGCATCTTTTGGGTATATGCCCAGGAGTGGTATAGCTGGGTCCACAGGTAATACTATGTCCAATTTTCTGAGGAACCACCAGACTGATTTCCAGAGTGGTTGTACCAGCTTGAAATCCCACCAACAATGGAGGAGTATTTCCCTTTCTCCACAACCTCTACAACATCTACTGTCACCTGAATTTTTGATCTTAGCTATTCTGACTGGTGTGAAGTGAAATCTCAGGGTTGTTTTGATTTGCATTTCTCTGATGACTAAGGATGTTGAACATTTCTTTAGGTGCTTCTTGGCCATTCCATATCTTCCTTTAGCTCTGTGCCCCATTTTTTAAAATAGGATTATTTGATTCTCTGGAGTCTACCTTCTTGAGTTCTTTGTGTATATTGGATATTAGCCCTCTATAAGATGTAGAATTGGTACAGATCTTTTCCCCATCTGATGGATGCCAATTTATCCTATTGACAGGGTCCTTTGCCTTAAAGAAGCTTTGTAATTTTTTGAGGTCTCATTTGTTGATTGTTGATCTTAGAGCATAAGCCATTGGTGCTCTGTTCAGGAAATTCTCCCCTATCCCCATGAGACTCTTCCCCACTTTCTTTTCTATTAGTTTCAGTGTATCTGGTTTTACTTGGTAGTCCTTGATCCATGTGGACTTGAACTTTGTACAAGGAGATAAGAATGGATCGAGGTCCACAATGAAGGAGTTAGAGAAAGGACCAAAGGAGGTGAAGGGTTTGCACCCCCTTAGGACAAACAACAATATGAACTAACTAGTACCCTTAGAGCTCCCTTGGACTCAACTACCAACAAAGGACTATACATGGTGGGACTGATTGCTCTGGCAGCATGTGTATAGTAGAGGATTGCAAAGTTGCTCATCAATGGGAGGAGCCCTTGGCCCTGTGAAGCCTCTGTGCCCCAGTATAGGGGACTACCAGGACCAATAAGTGGGAGAGGGTGGGTGGCAAGCAGGAGGAGGGGGAGGCAACAGGAGTTTGTTCTTGTTTTTTGGTTTTTTGTTTTTTGGGTTTTTTTTGGGAGGGGAAACCATATGACATGTAAACAAAGAAAATATCTAATAATAAAAAAAAAAAAGAATCACTCAACCAAAAAAAAAAAAAAAAGAATGGATCGATTTGCAAATGGATTGATTTGCATTCTTCTATGTGCTGACTGACCAACAACTGAACCAGTACCATTTATTGAAAATGCTGTCTTTTTTTCCCACTGGATGGTTATAGCTTCATTGTCAAAGGTCAAGTGACCATAGGCATGTGGTTTTATTTCTAAGTCTTTATTTCTCTTCCATTGATCTTCCTGACTGTCATTGTACCAATATCATATTTTTTTATCACTATTGCTCTGTGATACAGCTTGAGGTCAGGGTTAGTGATTCCCCTAGAAGTTCTTTTATTGCTGAGAACAGTTTTTGCTATCCTGGGTTTTCTGTTATTCCAAATGAATTTGAGAATTGCTCTTTCTAACTCTATGAAAATTTGAGTTGGAATTTTCATGGAGATGTACTGAATCTGTAGATTGCTTCTGGCAGGATGGCCATTTTTACTATATTAATTGTACCAATTCATGAACATGGGAGATCTTTCCATCTCTGAGATCTTCTTTGATTTCTTTCTTTGGATACTTGAAGTTCTTGTTATACAAATCTTTTATACCTAAACCACACAAAGACCCAATAAAGAAAGAGACCTTCAGACCACTTTTCCTTATTAGTAACAATTACAAAAATAGTCAATAAAATTCTCAAAAAATGAATCCAAGAACACATGAAAACAATCATCCATCATGATCAAGTGACTTCATCCCTGGGATGCAGGGATGGTTCAAAATATGGAAATTCATCAATGTAATCCACTATATAAGCAAACTCAAAGAAAAAAATCCACGTGACCATCTCATTAGATGCTGAGAAAGCATTTGCCAAAATTCAACAACCCTTCATGGTAAAAGTCTTGGAAAGATCAGGAGTTCAAGGCTCATATCTAAAGATAGTGAAAGCAATATACAGCAAACAGGTAGCCAACATCACACTAAATGGAGAGAAACTTGAAAGAATTCCACTAAAATCAGGGACTAAACAAGGCTGATTACTCTCTCCCTACCTATTCAATATAATACTCAAAGTCCTAGCCAGAGCAATTTAAAAACAAAAGGAGTTTAAAGGGATACAAATTGGAAAGGCAGAAGTCAAAATATCATTATTTGCTGATGATATGATTGTATACTTAAGCGATACCAAAAATTCCAACAGAGAACTCCTATAGCTGATAAACAACTTCAGCAAAGTGGCTGTATATAAAATTAGCTCAAACAAATCAGTAGCCTTCCTATACTCAAAGGATAAACAGGCTAAGAAAGAAATTAGGGAAATAACACCCTTCATAATAGTCACAAATATTGTTACATACCTTGGTGTGACTCTAACCAAGCAAGTGAAAGATCTGTGTTGATATTTCTTTCCTTACATTATGTGTTGACATTTCTGTCTTAACAATATTTCAAATGCCAGTTAGTTTATTGGATAATAATTCAATTTCAAGTCAGTGAGAATCGTAATAGCAGAAGTGAGATGATGAGTTAAAAGCTTAGATTGTTATTATGTTGTTTATTTATTTAATAATTTGGGGATGGGGGAATGGTGTAGTTCAAGACAGCATTTTTGAACATAGCCTTGGTTGTCCTAGAACTTATTCTGTAAACCAGGTTGGTCTTGAACTCAGAGATCTACCTACCTCTGCCTCTGTGTACTAGAATTAAAGGCATGTTTTACCATACCTGGCTTTTTAAAAAATTTTTATTCTTTTTACATTGTTTTATTTTTCCATTAATTTTGTTCTCAAGGAAAACATTTCTCTCATTCTTTAAGTTCTTTGAGAGTTTCGTTGATCTTTTATTATATCTACTCCCTTCCCAGCTCCTCTAGGCTTACCTACTCGCCCAACTGTACGTTCTGCTTTTTATCATTCTTTCCTTCTCAATACACAGACAATATGTGCTGCTTATGTAATCCTTGATGTGTTCCCTTCACAGGACAATCTGCTACCCATTAGGGAGTCACACCTTTAAACTCAACTATTTTTTCCTCTTTCAGAAGCTATAAATTACCCAGAGCTTTTTAGTTGGGGATGGCACATCATGCCCACTTCTCCTAGTCACAGTAGATTTCAATTACCTTATGCCTGTCTAAGTCTTCTCTATGCTATTACAATTGGTGTGCATCACTATGAGGGAGTCCCATATTATGTGCAGAAATCACTTTTATATGCTTTCATATCCCACCTCTGGCTATTATAGTCTTTCAGCCTCCTTTTTAATGAAGATTCACCAAGTCTTTAGGAATCATTTTCTATTGATTTGATAAAACACCATGACCAAGGCAGCTTCCAGAAGGAAGGATTTTTTTGACTTATTGTTCCAGAGAGATAAGAACCTGTCATTCCAGAGATACATGGCAGCAGAAACGGAGGCATAGTTGCTGCACTTGAAGCTGAGGTCTCGTATCTGGAATCACAAACAGGAAGCAGAGGAAGAACTAGATATAAGTTTTTAAATTCATAAACCCACCTCCAGCGGCATATTTTTTTTTCTCCAAGTACATACCCCCCCACACACATCTACCAAATCAGTCTCAACAGCTGAGGACCAACTATTCCAATGACTAAGACTAAGGAGCTATTTATAATATTACAGGTGTAACATGTATATACTAATTAGATATCAGTACCCCTGAGTCTCTTAGTCTCTGAACATTAACTAGTTAAGGATCACTGTATTTATTATTACCTATTGCAAGAAGAAACTTCTCGGATTAGGGCTGAGAAATCTTCAGTATGGCAAAACATCAAAAAATGTTGATATTATGCTGTGTCTATTTAGTATAGGAATAGTAGTAGATTTGCCCTTTGAGCCTGTGACCTACTTAGCTACAGGTTCTTTGCCCTGATGACATCCTAATTATAAGTTTCAGGTCTTGGAAAAAGGCTTTAGATACAATAAGAAAGTAATGGCTTACTCTAGGACTTTTGTATCATTAAGATCTTAAATACATAAACCAAATAATCATCTCATTAGAGGCAAGCAAGGTCTCTGAGAAAATCCAGTATATCTTCATGAGTAAAGTCCTAAAAGAATCTAGGTATATAGGAGACATATATCAACATAATGAAGGCAATAAACAGCAAGCACATAGCTAACATTTCCTAAAGGAGAAAAAGTTGAAGCATTTACGTTGAAATCAGGAACAAAATAAGGCTGTCCAGTCTAAATTCTCCTATTCAGTATAGTTTGGAGGTCTTAGCTAAAGCAAAAAAGAAAAGTGAACAAAATGTACTGGAGATAAAAGAAGGAATCAAAGTACCTTTATTTGCAGCTGAAATGATGATAAGCATAAATGATCCCAAAGACTCTACCAGAATCTTCTATAGCTGATATATACATTAAACAAAGGAAAATGATACAAATTAATGCAGAAAAATTAGTAGCCACCATTTACACAAATGATAAGTAAACCAAGGAAAAAAAATCAGGGAAATAATTATATTCACAATGGTCTCAACAGTTATTGGAGTAAATATAAACAATGAAATGACATACACAAAAAACCTTTAAGTTAATGAAAAAGGAAACTGAAGAAGAGAGCAGATGTATATACTCCTATACTTATGCGTAGGTCTCACTAATATTACAAAAATACTCATCCTACGAAAGTAATTTACAGATTCAAGGAAGTGCCCATAAAAACTTCAAAGCAGTGCTTGAATGTAGAGTTTCTTTTTTAAATACAAAGTTTCTTTGCTTGGATAATAAATTATATAACTACTCTGGTTTTATACCTTGCAAAATAGTATCTTCAAATTGGAAAAATGCAAAGCATTGTTGCCATTGACACACGCAACTGAATCTAGTGATCAGAAGAGTTAAAGGGAAAGATGACAAAGGAAATGGATGATAAAGAACCTCAATACAGGTGAACACAAACAGTGCACATGCATCTGACGCTGAAGAAGCACCTGGCAGCCCTCTCAAGCAGATACTCATTACTCATTGATTTTTCTAATTGTAATTTACATAATTGGTTTTTAGTGCCTAGATAGTGAATTATCGTTTTCAACTAGCAATGGCAAATCATTGTTTGTGTCTATTTAATATGATAGCATTTGCATGTATAAAATATTATATAAGTGAAATAATACAGACTCTTGGTATAGGTGTCTTGAAATAAGTAGACTATATATTACTTAGGAAAAAATTCATGTTACATAGGTTCCTATACGGGGTTACACTTGCACTAAAATGTGACTTGTAGAATGATTTCCCTTTTCTTATAGTGAAATTTAAAGAAATAAGTTTTTCAGTTTTAATTCATTATATTTCTCTATTCAGAGAAGATGAGCTTCTTAGAACCTTTGTCTCTTTTGCTCCTGCTTGGCTCATTTAAGTAACTGTTGAGTCAGCAAGTCTTTTGGCTGAAGAATCTAGATCAGTGGTTCTCCACCTGTGTGTCTTGACCACTTTTGGGGATTGAATGACCCTTTCACAAGGGTCACCTGAGGCCATTGAAAAACACATGTGCTTACATTATGATTCGTGTCAGTACAAAATTACAGTTATGGAGTAGCAATGGACATAATTTTATGGCTGGTGTTCACCACAACATGAGGAGCTATATTAAAGAGCCGCAGCATTAGGAAGTTTGAAACTACTGATTTAGAAGGAGGAATACAATCTGTTTTATAGAAGCGAGTAAACAATGAATGTGCAAACAACTGGTGTAGACTAGGCAAGAGATAAGAGTAGATCAAAATAAATCTACAAAGAGATGGACAAAGTAAAATAGACTCAAACACAATTACATCAACGAAAGAATAGCAACACCTGCAGTGTTTTAAAACTTAAGTCTCTGCAGCTAAACAACCTTTGATAAATCTTTGCAGCACACTTGATTTATTTATAAAATGAGAGGATTTAAGTATATGGGTGTCCACTAATGTGTTGTTTGGGAAGCTATCGGGCACATGTTGTAAGAGCTTGTTTTTATTCTCCCCGTTACCAAGGACAAAGCAGGTAAGATTATCATTGATATGAACAGAGAAGGAAATATTTCTGAGCAATCCCAGAAGCTCGAAGTTTGTGCCCTTGCTTATTCTACAAAATATTTCCTGTAGCAGAACAGGTTTTACATATTACACAATGGAGAGAAAAATCCTATCTCCATAGAGTTTACAGCCCAGCAATAGTAACTCAAATACTTCCATAGTGCACCTGGGAGATAGCGGTCAATGTATGTTCTTGGTTAATCTTTTGAATATTTCTAATTGTTTTTCAGATGAGGTCTCAGCTTGCTGACCAGGCTAATCTCAAGATTGTTGACCAAAGTCTTTTCTGACCTAAGACTCTACAATAGGTAAAACTAGAGGTACGTGCCACCCTGAATCCTGTTCTTTTCTGTGTGTATTTGTTAAACTGAGTCATTTATAACTTAAAAGTTTCCTTATTTATAACTTAAAAGTTTCCTTATTGTCTGTGTTTCCACTGATGTGCCCCCATCTCAGCCTCTAAGCATAAGCTGCCACCCTATTCTTTTGGTAGAGAGAGATACTGATAGAAAAAAAATCAGAGAGGTTTGAGGACACTTTGCGCCATTGATATTCTGTGAGAGCAAGAATGCTGTCAGCTCCTTCGCCAGAACCAGGCAGTGCTCTCCCTGCATTCCTAGGGCCAGACTGAGGCCAGGTGGTTGCAATCTGAAGCGCTTTTACTCAAATGCCTTCCCCGGTTTTGCAAGCTTTGCTTTCTCAAGTTCAATGACAAAGCACCGGAGAACCCATCAGTATGCGGAGACACGGTGCACCTGCCCACAGTAAACACAAATTCCTCTTCAAAAGATGGAAAAATGAGACCTCTGCAAACAGCACGTGTCTTCTTTGGCTTTGTCACTCATCATTTCAAGGGCTATGTTTTTCTGGAGGAAAAAGCTTGTTTTCTTTTGTTTTTAAATTTGTCACCGAGCCAAACTGTGAAGATGCACAGGTGTGAGGATTTAAATGGCAGTGATTGACCTGCCCACCCGCAAAGAATTCTAACTAGAATATTAAAGCGGTTGCCAGTGTTTGCCAGCTTGATTGCTCTATCCTTCCTAATTCGTGATCTCTGAGAGGCTGATCATACCACATAGAGATTCTTCCCATTTTTCCCCCTCTAACATTCTAGGGAGTTTTATTACATCCATGACTGAAGATAAAATACTCAGACCAAGCAATGTAATTGAAGTGATTTGTTTTAATTGTTTGGAAAATATTTTGTCAGATAGGCTCCAGTTGAGCCCAGACAACATAACCCCCACGACACTCATATTATTTAGGTTACCTTCTAAATACCAAGAGACTACAACTGGCATGGCAATTTTTACAAGGTGTCTTATGAACTTCAACTATAAATTTGGGGTGTACCCGAAATCTAACCATTTTTAAATTCATAATTATTAATGAGACAGATTTGTAAAGTATCGCCTTGGAAGACAAAAGGTTAAAATTTACAAACTCTAGATGCCTAGGAACATGTCGTCGACGAGATTAAGTATGGCCAAGTCATACAAAATGAATGAAAACAGTAAAAACAAAGGGCATTATGAATCTTGACATCCTCATAGTCAAATACTGTGAGTGTAAAGGTGTGTCGGATAGTGGCCATAGTCTTACAATTCATATATGAAACAGGCTGGTAGGGAAATTGAATGTGTTAAATGATACATGATGAGAGTTAGGGGTTGTCTGTTGACTGTTGCTTCACATTGGTTTTGATGTGATTTTTTATCTGTCTTCACAATCCCAGAAAAAG
Organism: Hylomyscus alleni; assembly: GCA_019843855.1. Lineage (NCBI taxonomy): Eukaryota > Metazoa > Chordata > Mammalia > Rodentia > Muridae > Hylomyscus > Hylomyscus alleni. Next base: position 15,339 of record JADRCC010566884.1, read on the forward strand.
AAAATGAAGATGAAACAAGAGAATTGCTTCAGGCAGAATAGGATCATAAAAGATAGAGAATGTCATGATAAAGAATAACACACTGTTATACCTAATATTGCTTATTTGAGAATGTAATTTAGTAATGTTCCAAAAATAATTTCATTATTTTTCAAAGAAACTGATTTATAACTTAGAATTCAAAAGGTTTTAGGAACTGAATTATTTGAAAACCATGTACAATATATATATATAGAATTTTTATTCTGCAATAGATTTTGATTTTGAATATTTTCCATTTCTGATGTTCATGCAGTTTCATATCAATTGATTTGCTTTTATGACGTCATTTATTTACCGTCATTTACTTATATTAAGATTGACTCTTTCTAGCTTTATTCTTTTATTCTCTAAATATTTTGTTTTCATAAATGGAAACTTTTAAAATCACTAATATATATTAATAACTCATGAACATGTTTTAAAACAATTTTTCATGAATGACAGATGGTCAAAGAATAGTATTTATTCATATATACTCCTTTATGAAATAATAATTAGAGTGGCTTCAAAAGAAACAAAATATGAAAAAAATCAACATTCAGTACTCACAAGTATATTCTGTTTCACAAGAAATTCCAAAGAACTTCTACCATGCATATCTTTATAGTCCATCTCTAAGAGAAACAGTTTTCTGAAATCCACACTCAAATTTTTTAAAAAAGTAATATTTAGTTGGGTGCAAATATCTGCATCTGACTCTTTCAGATGCTTGTTGGGTCTTGTGAAGGGCAGTCATGGTAGGTTCCTTTTTTGTGAATGCTCTATAGCCTCAGTAAGAGTGTCATGCCTTGGGGCCTCCCTTTGAGCTGGATCCCACTTTGGGCCTGTCTCTGGACCTTCTTTTCTTCAGGCTCCTCTTCATTCCCATCACTGTAGTTCTTTCAGACAGGAACAATTATGGGTCAGAGTTGTGACTGTGGGATGGCAGCCCCATCCCTCACTTGATGTCCTGTCTTCCTGCTGGAGGTGGGCTCTATAAGTTCCCTTGCCCCACTGTTGGGCGTTTCATCTAAATTCCTCCCTTTGAGTTCTGAGAGTCTCTTACCTCCCAGGTCTCTGGTGCATGCTGGAGGATCACCCCCCCCCCCCAACCTCCTCCTTCCTGAGGTGGCCTGATTCCATTCTTAATACTGGCCCTCATGGCTTTAGTCATTTCCCTCACCCAAAACCAGATCAAGTTCCCCTCTTCATCACCCCTCCACCCTGGAGTTTGATGAGTAAATTACAGATTTGACTGTATGATATAACCTTCAGTATAATAACATTTGTTCTTTGAGTGTGAGAGAAGAAAAATCTGCAACAATTGATGGTAGGTACAGTCAAATTTTAAATCCTTGAGATAATGATTGCAAAAAGCAGGCCACTGATTATTTTCTAATTTTGGTATGCAATGCGAATAACTGATCATAATTTTGGAGAGTTGTAATAATGCAATAACGGCAAGCCAATTTTGTTTTAGCAAAATTGTTGGTTGTTTTGGAATGCTGGAGACTAAACTCCAGGCCATGCATATGCTAGGCAAACACTTTCTTAATTGACAAGAAGTTATACATTTGAAGATCCAAATTTGAAGCCAAAACCCATTTGATATTTCCCAGCTCAGCGTTGCTATGCATATCAATACAATTCCTGAGTGAAAAAAAATTGTGTCAAAAATTCAGATTAATTTTTGTCAATACATTTTGATCAATACTATATCAATAACACTTCATACATTCTTTTGTTTTTTTCTCCTTGAGACCGAGTATTATTCCTTAGACCTGGTTGCTTGCCTGGATCTTGATAGACAGATCAAGTTGGCCCCAAAGTCAAAGAGATTTCGTTGGCTTTAACTTCAATGTTCTAGAATTAAAAGCATTTGCCACCCTGTTTGTCTAGTCCACATTATTTTCCATGTTGTTTCATGAGTAATTTCCCAGGAAAAGATTCTTCATATAATGGGATTTGCATTTTGCAGAAATTAAAATTCCTAATCAATATATTATTAGTAAATATTATCAAGAAAAGAAATTCAGGAAATATAATAATATTATGTGTGCTTTCTTCATATACCAAAGGAAAACACTGGTAGAAAGACAACCCACTGAATTTAGAATTTAGGTCTGATTTGCAGACTTTCAACATGTCGCTTTCTCTGATGTGCATAAGAGGTAGTAGATTTATATTCTTGTCCTTGATGCCCTTCAGATAATTTTTTTATGGATTCCACATCATATTTCTAGTTTTCAATGACCCCATGAACAAAGGTGCAGAATTAACATTTGTCTAATAGGACTTCGTCATGTGGAAAACTTTGGGTGATCTGGGAACCATTACATATCTATGAAATCTTTGTATACACACATACACGTACACACACACACACACACACACACACACACACACA